>JAMJFZ010002702.1:0-86096 GCA_026225945.1 Cricetomys ansorgei | reverse complement strand
GGGAATAAGAGCACTTGTCTTGGGGAGTTTTACAGGACTATGCACTTTGTGCAGGTCATTCTAAGTACTCAGTGGGAGCAGAAAGATTTCTGAGAGCTTGAGACCACCCAGGGCTTCATAATGAGTTCAAATCCAGCGTGTACTACAGAGTTTTGCCTTAGTAAAACAAACTAGTGAAAGAAACGCCACACCAGCGTGCTATGCACATTGTCTAACCCAGAGAAGGCACTTACACCAATAGCAGCTTTTATTACTGTTTTATTAAAATCAGTATCCATGTTATTTACTATTGTTGGAAACAAATATTAACAGTATCATGCAAAGAAACACACGAACAAAGAGAAATTAACTTGGCAAGGCAGTTTCTTTTTGAATAATAGGGGAGGGGCGAGTGGGGCAGGGGTGGAGGAGGCGACACAGTCCAAGCATACTGAGACAGAAAGTTCACTTAGCTTTTACTCTAACACTCTAAACATCAGTCTCTTTTACCCCATTGGCTGGTGGGGTCCAACCTAATAGTCTTTTGTGATTAGTTAGCTTTTAAAGAATTGGTGTAAAGGAAATGAAGGTGTGGGGGAGGGGAGAGCTGGCTTCCCTAGGCCATCAAGTTCTGGGAAAGCCAGGAAGAGGAGGAGGCTTTGCTAAACAGAAGTGTCACTATTTAGGATAAATTAAAAGATTCATGTAGAAGTTTTACAAGGTGTGGGAGATTTATGGAATATTGGCCCTTGACTGGCTTACTGTGTTGCTAGAAATAGGGCAGGGGAGAGGGAGAGAGAGAGAGGGAGAGAGAGGGAGAATGAGGGGGGGGGGGAGGAGGGACGAGAGAGAGAGAGAGAGATTTCTCACACTGTAATGGAACCGATTATGCTTGCCCCAGCCAACCACACATACAAATTTCTGATGAATCCCTAGTGCCCAGTTTGACTACATTTAAGGAGGCAATAGGAATGAAATGAGGTCATAAGATCAAATCAGAGAATGGTGTCCTTATTAAAAGAAACACCACAAACTGCAAACTGCTTCCTAAATAGTTATGCTTATTCCCACAGATTAATGCTCCTCTCAGCCTTGGTCAGAGAAGCATCCCTTTGCAGTGGGTAGCAGCTAATACAGAGACTCATAACTGGTCAAATTGTTGCGAATAAGTGATTTTTGGGGTGTTCAGCCCTAAGCCAGACATCTAGATCACATCTCCCAAGGCTCAGCGAATATTGCAGAAAAGGAGGAAGAAATAATATAAGAGCCACAGAGTGGGAAGGGGTGTTGTCTCTGGACACGACATGGCTGTTGCACCCATGAACTCTGCAGCAGCGACTCCCTGCAAAAGACCTGCAAAGGACTGGAACCATAAGTGGATGGGGAGGGGCTTATAAAGCCCTACCTTTCCACAAGGAGCTGCTGACAGTTACTGGTTACTAGAGGAAAGGTGGGGTCACATTCTTCAGTGGTATAGCTACTGATCACTGATTATTTGCTCTTGCTCAAGTAAATTATTTGCTCTTGCTCCACCTGTGCTCATGCAGGCAACCCTATTATCAGCTGAAGCAAGCCATGTAAGAAAAAGATACGGAAGTAGAGGGGAGCATGTTGGGAATAAGAAGTGGTTTGGTGAGGGGGAATGAGGGATTAGGAGTTTGTATTACTATTTTATTAAAATCAGTATCAATATTGTTTACCCGCAGATCTAGTTAGGTCCCTGATAGGCAGACATACAAGGAAAAGGGCCACAGATGCATTACGCAGGTGGCAAACTCCTGGCTTCCTCTTACTTAACCCGAGACAAAGTTTGGAAGCTTGAGACAAAGGTCTGGCACCTTTGCTCTATCACCTGTAGATCCCCACTTCTCTTTGATGGCTAACTGGTCCAGGCTGGTCAGATAAGCTCTGAAGAACTGATTGGAACATGTGCACCCAAAGTTGGAGTCTATCAGCTCCTCTTTCTTCATCTAAACTATTCCACCAAGGACCTTTAAAGGGACCCCCAACCAGCTTTCCAGAAGGGCCAGACTTCAGCTTCCCAGGTCCCTCTTCTGCTGCGAGAGGGGTCTTTCTCTTTGCTTCTGTCGCTTTGTGTCTTTATCCCTGTCTCTCTCTGTCTGTCTGTCTGTCTGTCTGTCTGTCTGTCTCTCTCTGTGTTTCCTCACCTTAAATAAAAGTATTTTTCATCCATTGATTCTGCCTGCTAAGTTTGATATTTTGCCTGAAGCTACCTGTTGGGATCAAAGCACCCTGCTTCCTGCATTTTAATTCTTTGTTCAGCAAAGGAAACAAACTGGATCCAGACTCCTAGTCAGTAACAAGAAGGGGAAAAGAGAAGTTAATGAGAGAAATGATCAAAGTTGATGTGCGTGTGTGTGTGTGTGTGTGTGTGTGTGTGTGTGTGCATGTCTGCACACGAACGAAATTATGAAATGATAAAAACACTTTTACAAATGATGAGACATGATGTCAGATGTGGTGACACACCTGAAGTTCTATCACTTAGGAAGCTGTGTCAATGTTTCAAACTTGGGGATCACAACTTGTGCCTTAAGTTGGGTCTGGCCACCCATCCTCATAAGCCAATTGAAAGTAGAAAGCAGAAAAAGGAGATTTATTCAATGTGGCCACATCAGAAGAGGAACAAAGAGCTAGGAAACCCCTCAAGTCCATCAATGGGGTGCTGAAGTGAGATCAAAGTTTAAATAGAAGGCCAAGGATATGTTCATCTAGGTAGTCCCAGCCAAGGTGTGTGGTCTTGCCCATCATTGATGGACTCAGTATCTGGTTTTTAGTCTCATCCTTTAAGGTGGTTATTAAAACTGTTTGAAATCTTTTGGAAGGGGCAAGTTCCCTCTGGCTGGTACCCTTTCCTTCTGCCAGCTCAAGCGAGCAGGGAATTCCTGGAGAAATTCTTATTTTGGGGGGTCCATTGTTTCAACAGTCTGACAATCAAATGAGAGAGATACAAGAGATACCAGGTCCCCTGGAACTGGAGAAAAGGGTGATTGTAACCTGACACACGTGTGCTGGGTACCAAACCTCTGCAAGAACACGTGAGTGCTCTTAAGGACAAAGCCATCTTTCTAGTCCTGACAAAAGGGTCTCTTTAGAATATCTTTATTCCTGTCATGCTGGTTATATCAGGAGGTTCATGAGTTCCAAACCAATCTAGACCACATAGTAAAACCCTTTCTCAAAACCAGGAGGAAATACCAGTCCCCAGGAAGCTGAAGCAGGAGGATCAATTGCAAGTTTGAGGTCAGCCTTAAGTATATAGTAAAACCATCTCTCAAAAAACCAAATGACATAATAAACCATAACAAAAAACAAACAAACAAACAAAAAATATCAGGTAGTTCCTCCCCTACTCAGGGCAAAGTCCATGGTTACTGTGAGGACACAGGAAAAGGTGGCCATGTGTAAGCCAGCAATGGAGAGCCTCACCAGAATCTTTTGACACCCTGATAGGATTTTTCCAGAATCCAGGCCTGGGAGGCAAAAAATTTGCTGTTTAAATCATCTAGTCTAGCACTGTCAAGATGGCTCAGCTTGTAAAGACAGGTAAAGATCACCACCCCTGACAAGAGTTCAGTCCTAATGACGTGAGTTCAATCCCTGGGACCTACAACTCCTCCAAGCTGTCCTCTGACTTCCATGTGCATGCATGGCATGCCTGGTAGTCAGGTACTCACATATACATGTACAAAATTAACAATAATGTCATTTTTAAAATTATATCAGTCTACACTATTTCCTTAGATCTCCCTGAGGTGACAGACACTGTAGTGATTTACATTTGTAGAATAAGGGATGAGTCTCCAAAACAATCAATTTGTTTGAGCCTAACATAAGCAAGAGTTAGGTGTCTTCTGTCTACCTTACCAACTGGGGGAGCCCCTCCGTTGTTAAGGTTATATAAACCACACCCTGGGGACTTCATGATGGTGTACAAGACATGTCATGACCTCCCCTTCTTCCTGGGGAACAATAGGATTCACTTCCTCTAAATTACAAACTCTGTGATGTTTGTGAGACTCAAGCTAATGTGTCAAGAAACACTTCTATGTAAACTATCTAAAATACACACAAGAAGTTGTCTTCAGGGGGGAACTGGGGATAAGATAGAATTAGTTTTCAATGTTTCGTTACTTTATGGCTTTAAAAAATCAATTATACAATTTATCCAAAAAAAGTTCTATCTATTTTATGGCTATTTTCTTATTGATATGATCTTGACTTTCAGCCATGTCCAGAAATAACATCTTATTGAAGAAGGCGGAAGATAAAAAGGAGAAGTTAATTCTGGAAATAGAAAATCAAAGTAAATAAATAAAAAGTGGCACAGCAGTTTCTATCATGGGTTCAAGTCAGGGAATCTTGGGAAGAGCGATAAGTTTAGAAAGATGGAAGCAGCTGCCTGAATGAGCCTCGGGTGACCTGCTTTCCTGCCACGGGAAGAGCTCCTCCTCCGCCTGGTTACCCTTCAAGCATCCTCTCGCCATCTTCATTGACTTGACTCATTCTGTGCAAAAGTCCTTTCTGATATTTGCCTGTATCCAGGGAGCCTTGAGCTGTGCCAGTATGGCCTCGCTCTATAGCTCAAGGCTGGGAAGAGACGTGACTGTGATCAACCAGGGAAATTGTCAGTCAAAGCCAGGGTCGAGCTTCCTGCATTTAGGTCCATCTAGAGAGTTGAGAAGCTTGTTCTATGCAGAAGGAACAAGGGCTTCAAAACTCTCTCTTTCTCTCTCTCTCTCTCTTTGTTTTTGTTTGTTTGTTTTTTGTTTCTTGAGACAGGGTTTCTCTGTTGTAACTCCGGCTGTCCTGGAACTCAGACCAGGCTGGCCTCGAACTCACAGAGATCCACCTGCCTCTGCTTTCTGAGTGCTGGGATTAAAGGTGTGTACCACCACCATCTGGCAGGCAAACTCTTATCCATGTTTCTCTGACAACTCTAATGAAAGTCATGGCGCGCACGCACACACACACACACACACACACACACTCACAAAACAGGTAGAAAGGGGGCTAGTTGGGAGGACAGGGGTCAGCAGGAGTGACAAGTTGACTATGACTCAAATATATGATGTGTATCTATGAAAATGTCAGAATGAAAGCCATTACTGTGTACAATTAATATATGCTAAAAAATTTATTTTTATTTCTTATTTATTTTTTTGTTTTTCAAGACAGGGTTTCTCCATGTAGCCCTGGCTGTTCTGGAACTTGCTCTGTAGACCAAGCTGGCCTTGAACTCACAGAGATCTACCTGGTTTTTATTAAGCCAGGTAGTGGTGGCATACACCACACCTTTAATCCCAGGACTCAGGAGGCAGAGGCAGGCAGATCTCTGTGAGTTCAAGGCCAGCCAGAAAAACTCTGCCTCGAAAAAACAAAGACAAAAAAAAAGAATTTGTCTACAAGAACAATGGCACCTCACCAATGGTTACACCACTGAAGACATGTCTCCCTACACCATCAACCTGTGACGGTGTGTAGGTCTTCATGAGTCCTTCCTCTCTTCAGAAACCTTTCAGACATCAAAACGCAGTTTGGCCTCGAGATCCTAATGTTTGTCAGAAGCCGCCTGTGATGAATTAAGTGAGTCAGAAAGGAAGCTGTGAGCATTAGGTGATTGTGCCTAATCAGCTGCGACTGTTTGAAGACTTAGCAAAGCTTTTACTCTGGTGCCAAATAGAAATGGCGCAAGCACTGAGGCCAGGCTGCGTGTTCCTGGGCAGAGGCAGGGGGTTTGTTCTGTGCAGTTCAGCTTGAATGAAGCAACTGGCTAGGGCACCGACTGTCCTAGTTACAATGAGAAAGGCCCCGGCCTGCCAAAGACAAAAGGGGTGGCCCTCATCGAGGCCGTTTCTGCTCAAGGAATGTTCGTGTTGAGAAAAATGCGTGAGAAAGTTCTGCGTCTGTGTTTTTAACCTAGCATGTAAACAGACCCGTGGACCAGGAAAACAGGAGCCAATGCACTCAAGTATCAACGGTGGGGACAAGGCTCTAAGGCTAATGTCGGATGCCTTCATTTTATTTTTATTTCATTTACTTCGTTTGTTTTTGTTTTTGTTGTTCTTTGAGAGGTTGTTAATGGTTTTTGTTTGTTTGTTTGTTTACTTGTGTTTTTAACAGAGTGTCACATAGCCCAGGCTGGACAGGGACTTTCATACCCTCTTGTCTCTACCTCTTGCATGCTGCACATGTGTATACCACCACACCTCAATTCTAAAATTATTATTTTTTAATTCTAAAATATATGTTGTAAATTGTTTGAACAAATTTAAAAACTACAGCTTTTTTTCCCCCCTTCTAAGTGGTTTGCTTCTCCTAGTGTCAAGGCTAGACTTGGAGAAGGTGGGAGGAAGCCGTACAGTCTACACAGCTACTGTGTCGAAGATCCATAGAATGATGCTCTAACAATGGATATTTGTTTCTCACAGCCTTGGAAGTAGAAGTCCAAGGGCAAGATGTGGGCAGGTTTGGTTTCCATTGAGGCCTCCCATCTTGTAGGTAGCTGCCTTTCCACTCTGCTCTTGTATGGTCTTTCCTCTGTAAATGTATCCCAGATGTCTCCTTGGGTCTAATTTCTTCCTAGAAGGGCGTTGTCAGAAATAAAACTAGGTATGGAAGTGCGTGTCTGTTATCTAGGGACTGTGAAGGTAGAGGCAGGAGGATCAGAAATTCACAGTCCTCTTAACCATCAAAAATAAAATAAAATAAAATAATAAAATACCCATTTTTACACATAAGGATGATTCTCTGTTGTCAGGTACTTGTATTTGATCTACAACTTGAGTCCTCATGGTTATGCAGTCCTCTGGTTAACAGCCAAATATGATGCACACTTCTGTGGCTCTACTGAGTATCTGTCTCCCCCGTAAAGCCCCAAGTTGTGCTGTTTCAGTGTGTGGGAACCCTATTCCTAAATAGTAGTCCTCTTTTTGTTGTTGTCTTCTTGTTTGTTTTATAAGACAGTCTCACTCTGTTGGCCAGGCTGGTCTTGAACATGTGATGACCCTCTTGCCTGCACTTCCTAAGTACTGGTATTACAGGCACGAACCAGCACCCTTGAATAAAGTGTCTTCTTTACATTTTTTTAAAGATCGTTTTTAGACCCTGATTGGAACAGGATGTCAGAGTTGAGGGTAGCAAGGGGTTGGGAATCACACCCAGGTCTGTGCTCTGACCTCTGCCTCTACTACAAATCACACCAGGGATTTGACCTTGAGACAGGCCATTTCAGCTTTCCAAATTCCCATTCTCATCTCTCAGATAAGGCAAATAATACTATGTCGATGGGATTATGTGAAAGTATGTAAGCACAACGCTTGGGTTGTGTCCATGTTCCATAAACGTGGATCTAGTAGCACTAAAAGGAGAGAAATCAGAAGGAAAGAGAACAGTAGAAGATTGGAGCATCACTGGAGCTCTCTGAAACTGTTAGTTTTTTCCTGACTTGTTTTGTTTCATCAGAAATAACTTCAATTGTTATCGGGCCTTCCTAGGAGATAATAATAGTCTCCAAACCCACCGACAGAATTACTCAGCGTGGAATTCCAGTACTCAAAATAGGTCTTCTGGGAAGGTCCTTGAGTTCCCTTGGTTTTGTGGATGGCTGTGGTTATAACGCATGCTATACTCCTTAGAAGAAATACATTTTCAAGCAGAACACTCCACTTCCGTGTCTTCAGAATCCTTCCTTCTAGAGCAGACATCTATCGGCAGGGTTTGAAAGCTGAGTTCTTATTTCAGAGCTTCCACAAGCATCTGGGGAGAGGAAGTCGGCCACAATCTTTGACCTACCTAACTGAGAAAACAAAGAGCCAGGAAGATTGGTGTGACCCTTGAAATATGCAGGAAAAAATGTTTTAACAAAACCCAGAAAATTCATATCAGATCAAATTGGGAAATGTTGGAACCAATGTAAGCAGAGAACATTGCAGAAATACATCACTAATGCTGAGCAAGAAGAAGAAATCATCAGAAGAGCAAATGATTCTCCCCCGAAATAAAGCATGAACTTTTGCATGAGGAAAATTAGCCACAGAAAATCAGAACATTCATCCCCAAATCAAGGGACATCCATTTAGTTAATACTGGCCAGTGCCCTGCATCATTTGCTTCTTATTAGTTCAATCACAAAATGAAACAGAATACAAAATATCTAGAAAATTGTATTATTAAAATGAAGCATTTACTTTGGCAACGAGACTCATAATCAGTGGCTTTCAAAATTTTGGACCCTGACTCATTGGAAGAAATGCACATTTAAAAAAGTTTATGTATTTTTATTATATTTATTTATTTGTGTGTCCATAAAATGAGGGAGTCATGCATGTGGAGGTCAAAAGACAAATTGTGGTTCTCTCCTTCTACCATGTGGGTGCTAGGGATTAAACACAGGCTGTCAGGCTTGGTGACAAATATTTTTACCCACTGAACCATCTTGCCAGCCCAGAAGAAATATATTTTACATCCAAATCTGACACACACATGCACAAGTGCATATACGCACACGCACGCGCACGCGCACACAGACACACTTAGAAGTTGCACAGTTCAGTGGAGGGTACTTGCCTAACATGCACAGGGGCCTACATTCAATCCACAATAACAGAAAACAACTACAACAAAACCACAAGACAAAAAAAAAAAAACTTCATCACAATTAAAATCATCTTTCCGTATAGTGACATCACTGTGGGTACTTGATATTTTCCTCCTAGATTTCATTTACTATAATTCTCACTTACTATTGAAGACACATTGAATTTATGATTCACTAGTGGGTTGCAGTTCACATTTTGAAAAAAAAAATTATTTTTCAAGTCAAGATTTCTCTGTGGTAACTCTGGCTGTCCTGGAACTCACTCTGTAGACCAGGCTGGCCTTGAACTCACAGAGATCCCCCTGCCTCTGCCTCCTGAGTGCTGGGCTTAAAGGTGTGTCACTACCTCCAGGTCTAATTTTTGTTTTTTTGGTGTAAGAGTCTCACTATACAGCTTAGGCTGTCTTTGAACTCTTTACCTAGTTTCCTGAATATCAGCAGCACAGGCATGAGACACCTGTCCAGGCTTCAGAACTATTTTCTGGCCCAGTGTACAATGTCCTAGTTATGCCGGTGCTCCTGCTCTGGCTGTGCTGAGAAACCTCAACCCCCTGGGTTACAACAGAGGCTTTATTCATTCCAAACCCATAACCAGAGTTCCTGGAATGTGAAGTAGCTTTCCCAGCTATGCTTCTGTAGGTTTTATCCCATTAGGTGGATGGAGTTCCCATCTTTTCTCCAAATTGCCTGGGAAAGCCATATTCCTGATGAAATAGGGTAGGGAGTTCAGGACAGTGGTTTCCTTCCCTCAGTCTTCTTCCTTAGTGGTTGTACTAGTTACTTTCATCCTTGTTGTGATAAAAATACCTGACAAAAGCAACTTGAGGAAGGGTTTATTTTAGCTTACAGTTCAAAGGGATACAGTCCATCATGGGAGGAAAGGTACCAATGCTTGTGTTCAGCTGGCTTTCTCAACTCTTTATTCGGTGCTAGACCCCAGTCCATGGACTGGTACCACTTAAATTTAGAGAGGCTCTTCCTTCCTCGGTTAACTTAATGGAGATAATCTCTCAAGGACATGACCTAAGATATGTTTCTATGGTAATTCTAAATATCATCAAGTTGACAATCAAGATGGACAGTCTCAGTGGTGTTGTGCTCGGATACAATTGAGGCACTAGGATGGTCAAAGTTTTGTTCTTTTCTACTAGATTTAGCTCCCTCTGGCTTCTCAGCTGGCCCTGGCAGCTCTCCTCTGATGTCAGCACCGAGTTCCTAAACTTTTTCTTCTTCTGAAAGTGAC
Source organism: Cricetomys ansorgei (assembly GCA_026225945.1). NCBI lineage: Eukaryota > Metazoa > Chordata > Mammalia > Rodentia > Nesomyidae > Cricetomys > Cricetomys ansorgei. The sequence goes on along the minus strand of JAMJFZ010002702.1, from coordinate 76,254 downwards.
TTTTTTGCAGCTTTAGAGTGGTGGCTCTGAAAATGCTTGCTCTTGAGGTCCTGACTGCTCTCTCCAAGCTTATGCTCAGTCTGAGGGTTTCTGGATGTCATTACAGCATCATGTGCTAACATAGCTATACAAAAGAGAGACGTCTGACCAGGGTGTGGTGGTGGTGGGGTCCTCCATCCAAAGTGCTGAAGCTGAGTCTCAGAACAGTGACCACGGATTTCCTTCTGGCTTGGGAACCCACTCTGTTTTCCCAGAACATGCTCCTTAGTGGTTTTCATTTTAGCACTATTGCTCCCTCCTAGTGCTGGCAATGGAGGAGGCGTGGAATGTTGGCTTAAATGCACCCAGGACTGTCTTCACAGGCCTGGACTAAAGGGCATAAACCCTATCAAACACATATAGATCTGAAGCAGTGGTTGCAGGTTACATGTGTGCTATGTGAAACTCACTCTTAGGCTGGAGACGTATTCAGGGGGTAGAGCTTTGGCTAAACTCAAGGTTCAATGTATAGTACTAAAAAACAGAACAGAAAACCTTACCCACAGTTAGTCAACTTTTCTTGCAATGACATCACTGCGGTTTTGTAGAATCCTCCTGAACTCTCAGCAAAGAGCGAGAAGCTTTGGTAACCTATATCTGCAAGGAAGAGATTAGTATTTTTAGTTCATTGCCACCTACAGAGTAGGTACTTAGAAGAATACCGCTCGGTTCAGTATATGGAATTTTAAACACATTAACTTAGATTATAAGTTAAAATAACTTGGGGTTTGAGGCTCTAGAATTAATCTAGTCTGTTGCCATTTGGCCCTTTGCACTCTGCTTTCCTGGATTGGTGATTGATGTGTTTGCTTTAAAAATAACAGAATACTCCGAGTGCAGAGAACAGAGTACGAGCTTCCTTATGAAGGAAGGAGTCTGAAGGGAAGAAGCTGCTGGTTGGGTGAAGCCACTCAGTGATGACAACACCTCCCTCTTGGCTTTTTCCTCCCTCTGTGAAGATGCCTTCTGCCATGGCTAGCATCACATCTTCATTCTTGGCAAAATAAGGGGGACAGTAGCCACCCTCTACGTTAGTTCCTGCTGTACTCACCCAGATGGCCCAGCAGAGAATTTACCCAAGATCTGAGGTTCTCACTGGGTCATCTGCTCACCATGGAGTAAACCCGAGGTGTAGAAAGACAGAAAGTAGAGGGTGAATATTAAGTAAGCCATTGTGAGGGACAGCCAGATTTCTTCAGTCAGAGGCATTCACACTAGCTCAGAACTCTTCAGGGCAGAGGGACAGTTTGTTCCATGCCTGGCAGCTCTAGAAAGATGTTTTTGTTTGGAGCCAGAATCAGCTTCCCTCTGCCTGGTCTCTGTGGCTACTGGTTGTGCCCTGTGGCAACTTTGCACATGGATTTGTTTACTTCTTGGTAAGAGATGTACAAATATTTGAAGGAATCAACATTGGCTCCTTTGATTCTTCTCTTAAATACAGGAAGCATCTCCAGTTTTGTCCTTAGGTGATGTGATGTTCAGCGGTCTTCCCATCTGATTTGCTCCCCTCTGGATGTTTGTTGAATAATGTGCCTATTAGACTCCAGAGCCCCAGATAACACCTCTGATCAACAGGTGTGGAGCAAAGCCAAAGAAGCATATGCTGACTGCCATTGTCCAGGGAGGGTATTGAGTTGTTAGATGAATTTGGTATTGTCCTCTATACATTTCCTACAGATGATCTGACTACAAAAGGCTTTTCTACATCTTTATCACCCTCTTCTTATGTAGTTGATCTAGGTATTTGCTGCAGAAATTTATTGGTTTTATATATGTCTGTATTTATATATGTCTGTGTGTATATATGTATGTGATATTATATATAGTTATATACTGTATAATATATATTTTATTATTATATATGATATATTATATATGTAAAATGTAGAGACACCCTGTCTAAAAATAAATAAATAACATATAATTATATATATGTAATATTATTTATATTATACATGTAATATGATATACTATATATTTATATAATATACAAATAAATTATATAGTATATACAATTATATGTAATATATACAATATGATATATATGATGTATGTGTGTGTATATATATATATACATACATATGTATATATATATATACATATTATTCATTTATTTTGAGACAGGATCTCACTACATAGCCCTGGCTGTTCTAGAACTCACAATGTAGACTAGGCTGACCTCAAACTCATAGAGATCTTCCTGCCTCTGCCTCCTGGGTACTGGAATTAAAGGTCTGTGGTACCATGACCGGGCCTATGTATATTTAAGTTTTTTAGACAGAGCCCTGTGTAGCTGAGGGTGGCTTTGAAGTCCATATGTAGCCAAAGATGGCTTTGAACTCTCAGTTCTCTTGCTTCTACCTGTAACAGATGGAATTATGAGTGTATCCCACCATACCCAGCTTTTAGTAGTATATTTTATGTTGTTAGGCTTGATTTATGTGTCTAGTGTACTGTTATTTTCAGCTTATTTATCTTTAAATTTTTAATATTTCTTTTGTTTGTTTGTTTTTTGGAGACAGGGTTCTTTGTTGTAACTCTGCCTGTCCTGGAACTCACTCTGTAGACCAGGTTGGCCTTGAACTTACAGAGATCTTCTGGTCTCTGCCTCTGGAGTGCTGGGATTAAAGGCCTAGGCCACCACTGCCCGGCTTTAATATATCTTTATTGAAGTAGCACAACATTTGAGTGGATCTTGGTTTTGGGGGTTGAACTTGAGTCATCAGACTTGGCAACAAGCAGAATTACATCCTGAGTCATCTTGCAAGCCCTATTTTTAGATTTCAATTCTATTTTCCAAGGTGTGAGTTATTCCTTCCAAGTTGGCATTATCTGCCAATGTGGCTAATGTATGCTCTTTATAACTCATATAAATTGTCAGGTTTTGTCCATTGATACTGTTTTTGATTGGTTTGATTTTATGAGACAGAGTCTCCTTATATTGCTCATGTTGGCCAGGAACTTTCTTTGTAGCCCAGGCTAACCTCTGCCTCATGGTCTTTCTGCCTCTGTTTCTTCAGTGTGTTGATATCACAGGTGTGCACCATCACATCCAGAGTCAGTAAATACTTTCAATAAGAAGTCAGAGTCTTTCACCCTGTTTCCCAGTGACCTCTTTATAAACTGAAGCTGTTTTTTTATTAAATACAACATTTGGTAAATCTGCCTCATGACACTTTACTCTGTCCTAGGACATTGTGAGATCCTCTTTCAATCCCACTGTAAAATTTCAAATGAGGAGAAGCAAGCAGTGTATAAATGGTGCTCATGTCTATAATCTCAGTACTTGGGAAGAACATAGTGATGGGATGGGAGGAATCAGTTCCATTTCTGCCCCTGCCTGTAATCCCAGCAGATAGAGAGGCAGATGGTTGTGAATTTGAGGGCTGTCTGGTCTGCATAGTGAGTTCCAGGACAGGCTGGGCTACCTAGCAAGACCATGTTCATTGTGTGTTGTTTAAGGAAAGAGGCGGGGGGGATTCCAGCCCTTTTTGTGACCCTGTTGCCTTTCTAACTGGAAACCCAGGATAAAATTTGGAGCTGAATCACACAAATAATTATGAATTTGAACATTTAACTGAGGTTAGTACGAAAGCAGAAATTACATGTAATTTAAGTGATTTTTGAAAATCTCCTTTAATGATCCACAAAATAGATCAGATATGATGCATGACGGGCAATCTTTTTGTTTTGTCTGCTCTGATTTGTTATTGGGACAAGGTCTCTCTATACAGCCCTGGCCTGGAACTTGTTATGTAGACCAGACTAGCCTCAGACTTGTGAAATTGTGTCAATCCTCTGCCTTACTGTCTCCCTGTGAATGGTTACAGTCTTGTGCCAGCAACAATCTTGTATAGACCTCTACTCGGTGGTCAAAGAGAATCACTAAGCTAAAGGTTTAAACAACTGTCTGACACTAACTATTTAAAGTATTTAATTAAATCATCTGTAGAAGTGAACAACAAAAAAGTGAAGAATTCCAAAGTATTCCTGCTTATAAGGAGATTTGGTTTGTGTTGGCTTAACTTGAATCCTTTTCTTTCTTTAATTTGTTAATTTTACTATTGTTATTTATTATTTATTGTGTGTGTATGTGTGTGTATATGATGGGGGGAGGGCTCATGCCACAACACACATGTGAAGGTCAGAGGACACTGAAGAGTTAGCTCCTGTTTTCCATTGTATACATGGCTTGATGTTCATGTAAGCCAGCCGCATAGCTGGTTTCTTTGCATGTGTCTACACAGCAATACCTTCTCTCTGTGTGAATTTGTTCCTGTATCTAAATGTCTTCTTTTTATATATGCGCCTGTCATTTTTGGATTGGGACTCAGCTCCAGTGATCTCATTGTTAAAAGACCACCTCTGTAAAAACCCTGCTTCCAAATAGCCACATTCTGAGTTACTGGTATCAAGATTTCTTGAGAGATACAGTTCAGCTCGTATCATTGGATTAGAACAAAGATGATGGTGCCATCTTAAGATGGCAGAGAGAAAAATAAAGGCCATGGAAGCCACACTCAGCACGGAGTGGGACCAGTGTAAAAGGGGAAAATGGCAAGGAGGTTTTTCCACATCTACTCCTATCAACCTACACTACATCTGTGAAGACCAGATGCACACAGTAGTAGCCTTAGGCTTTAATATCCTAATATCTTTCCATGTTTAGTCCTTTAACACTTAAGCAAGCCAGGCACGGTGACTCACACCTGCAATCTCAGTCTACGGAGGCTGAGACAGGAATTCACTAATAATTCAATACCAGCTTGGGCTACACAGTAAGTTCCAAGTTAGCTTAAGCTATAGAGGAAGATCCTGTTTCAAAAAACAAAAATAAAGCAAACAGAAAAAGACATAAGCAAGCTTTCTGTGTCCACCATTTTATTTGTCACGGTGGCTCTTAGAAATCAGAATAGGCAGACTGAGTGCGCTCTCTCAATTCTAAATCTCAGCACAGCTTACCACTGGCTACAAGCCAATGTGTTTCCTGTGGAATGAATCACAGCCCAGAACAGTTGACACATAATGAGCAGCTGCACAACACTCAATAAATATTAGCTATTTTCCTTTTTGTTATTGGCTGTTGACTCTCCCCAAGCTAATTTTGTTAGATTTGTTGTAGCAAAGAATAACAGAACCCTGGGGTGGGGGTATAGCTCAGTGACAATGCTCTTGTCTAGCATGCATAAAGCCCTAGGTTCAGTTTCCTGCAGAGACAGAAGGAGGAGAAGGAAGGAATGAAGGAGCAAAGGAAGGACTGACATTGACAAATAACTGGTACTGAATTAGAAGAAAGGTTTCAAGGAAGACTATTGAGACAGAGACTCAAGGGGTCACAGGTTGATTTTTTTTTCTTTAAAAAATGTAAACTTGTAAAGTATTTAATATATGTGTGTGTAAGGATTATATATGTTAGTATAATGTCATGGAGTCCAGAAAAGGTCAATGAATTCCTCGGAGCTTGAGTTGCAGGCAGTGTTGAGTTGTCAGTGTGCATGTCGGGGACCAAACTCCGGTCCTCTGCAAAAGCTGTCTGTGCTCTTAACTGCTGAGTTGTCTACCTAGCTGTCATAGGCTGGTTTTCAATACAGGGAACCAATGATACTGGGCCTGGTTCATGACATAATTGAGTGGGATTGTTGGGCACAGCAGGACAAAGGTTTCTCTGAATGAGCTGTTTTCTGACAGGCCAGTTCCTTGCTCAGGTGAGCAATCCATTTCCTGATAAGGAACAAACTTTCCTGGATAAATCAGTTTGGAGGAAGCTCCTGAAGCAAATTGTTAAATTATTGCTGTATATTCATCTTCTTAGGCAATAATTTCATGCATATTAATGGAAGTGACATCATTTCTCAAGGCCCATCTGTTCTTGAATACCACCTCAGTTTCTCTAGGTGCCACGACCTGCCCAGATTAGAGACTGAACCAACTGGGACAACAGGGAAATAAGAAACAACAGACATAAGTAAAGAAAATCTGGGAATGAATGGACTTCGTGCTGTGAGGGAGGTACACCAACAGCGGCTCAGAAGCTCAGTGTATTTATGATATACAATACCATCAAGGGTTAGCTAATCTCTGTAGAAAGTCTCTGTGGGGAACAGTCTCAGGTTACTGTCCCTGAGGAGGAAGGAGCCTCACTTGATACATTCTGAGCATACTAATTTTAGCTAAAGGTTAAGGGTTCTCAACACCAGTACTTGGACCAGTAGAATGTTTAGCCAGTCTTCTGAATCTGATGTGGGGAAGACTTTGCTATTCCCATAGATCTGAGGCATTGGGGTTATTGACATAATTGTGTTCTTGTCAATAATACACATCCACTCAGGGCTTTATCGACTCCCCACATTTAGGAATATAAATTCAGCTTTCTTTTTCAAAGGTTTTTTTTTTAGATATATTCATTTTATTTATGTGTATCTGTACCTTGCCCACATGTATGTCTGTGCAACATGTGCATGCCTGTGCCTGCAGAGATCAGACAAGGGTGTCAGATCCCATGGAACTGAAGTTACAGACCTCCTTTTCCTCCTCTTCCTCCTTCCTGCTGCATAGCCTGGTCCTAGATGGCAGGTTCTCAGGACTTTCCTAAAGATGTAGTTACCACAGAGAAACCTTAAGAGAGCAACTGAGATGGTCTTAGCATATGAGAGGTTGGAGTAGGAGGATTGCCTTGAGTTTTGTTTTTTTTTTTTAAGAAAGAAAGAAAGAAAAAAAAAGAAAAGCTCAAAAAAGCAAAAAATATTTATATATATATATGTGTGTGTGTGCATAATATATATGAACATATATCTACTATATGCATATGTATTATGTGTGTGTGTGTGTGTGTGTGTGTGTGTGTGTGTGTATAATATAAAGTCAAGGGCAGCAATTACTTCAGAATGGACCCCAGACTGGTCCTTCTCATTGTAATCTGAACCCTCTACCAGGACCCTGCCAATACCTACTCAGTGGCCCTAATTTATACCAATCACTAAACATGTTGTTCCAACTGAGTATATGCCCCACTTTTAAGGCCCCCAGATTGCTTGAAGAATCCCCAGAGTCTACTTGGTTTCTGCCAAGACCTTATCATGTATGGTTTCTGTCATATTTTAATATCTCAAGCTTATGCCCCCGGGGTCTGGGGAGTGTTGGGTTGCTGGCATGCAAGAAGCCCTGGATTAAAACCCAGAACTAAATAAACCAGAACACAGCAGTACTTGCTCACAATCTCAGTACTTCACAGACGGAGGCAGTAGGAACAGAAGTTCAAATTTGGTGTAGTAATTCTTAAGTACGCCAAATTTGAGGTCACCCTGGTTTGCATGAGACTGAGTCACAAAATGTCGGTTGAGGTACAGGGAGATGGCTCAGTGGGTCGAAGACTTGAGGTGCAACCTGAATTCAATCCATAGAACCTGGATAAAAAGCCAGATTCAGTGGACTCTGGCAATCTCAGCACTTCTATGGCAAGATGGGAGGCAGAGATGGAAGAATTATCCAGAAGCTCGTGGGGCACCTAGCTTGGAGTTCACTGTGTGGCACTGACAAAAATGAGAGGGATCCTGACTTAGTAAACAACTCCTAAATACTGTTCTGACCTCCACATGTGCACCATGTATGCTCATGCTTGCCATTCATGTGCCCCACCCCTAAATAAATAAATATCACTTTTCTTCCCAGGCTTCAGCATTCCTTATTGACCAAAGGAAGCCAGACAGGCAATGACATGTCTGTTGTTTTACTTGGATGTCTATTGCTAAGACACTGACCAAAACAAACCTGGGGAGGTAATGGTTTGTTTGGCTTATCTATTCCATTCCCAGTCTATCACAGAGGGAAGTCAGGATAGGAACCCAAGCAGGGCAGGAACCTAGAGGCAGGAACCAAAGCAGAGACCGTGGAAGAGTGCTGCTTACTGGCTTGATCCCATGGTTTGCTTAGTCTGCTTTCTTATAGAGCCCAGGAACTCCTGCCCAGGGATGGCACCACACACGTGGTCTGGACCTTTCTACATCAATTATTAATTTAAAAAATGCTCTACAGACTTGCCTCCTGGCAATCTGATAGAGGCATTGTCTCAATTGAGGTTTCTCTTCCCAGGTAACCCTGGTTTGTGTCTGTCAGGTCCAAAGGAAACTCCAGTTCCCCAGACTCCAAAAGGTAGTCCTGGACTATAGGAGGGATTCTGGTGGTTAGACAAAAGTCAGCATTCCTCAGGAACTTGTGAAGCCTACTCCCCTTTCCATAAGAAGTCTTTTTCCCTATCATTGACAGAAAGGACATATGGCTATTTGTGGTGCCTATTAGCATACCAAAGCACATGCTGGCCTCCAGACTCCCCCCGCCCCCCATCACAAGTACCTATCACACATTTCAAAGTTCATGCTAACCTCTTACCTCTTCTCATCTCCTCTTACCCTAAACTCTCTTCAGCTCATGCCCCTCCGCCCACCATGCACTCCCAGATATCCATCTTATTGTAATGGAATATTTGAACCAGACATTGTAAAGTCATATGTTCTGTCTGTGCAGTGATGCTCCTGTAATTTTGAGACTTGCTTTCAGAGCTATATGGGGTCGGATGCTTCCTAAGGCTTTTGCAACCTGATTCTCTCTGTAAGACTTGCTTCCTGCACCTGTTCACAGTTCTCAATGGATGTTCAAATTCCTAGCCCTCTGAAATCTTCATGTTAATGGCATTTGTTTATGGTATTGCAAATGAAGAGTCCTTATCACCTGTGCAGCCTCCTGCAGCTGGAACCCAAGGAATAACTTGGATCTCTCAGCTTTGGCTCCAGCGACAAGTTGACAAGTTGACTGGCAGAAGCTCCAAGATGCAAGGTTCTATTCATTAATATAAATAAGGCCTTTGTGTCAGTAGGGCAGAGCTTTCAATCAATAAATTACCTGGAGATCAGTGCTCTGGGTCAGTCCATCTGTTGTGGAGCCTCTTAACCCACCTCCCAGAGTTGCATCAACATCTCAAGTCTTCTGCAAGAACCCAATGTCCACCCCCCCCCCACACACACACCATAATAAGCCTGATAGGCTGAGGTCTCTCCCCCATCCTGTCTCTGTGTGTCTCTGTCGATCTCTCTCTTTTCTCTGTCTCTGTTCTATCCTTCTGTCCTTCTCCTTTGTGGGTTCTCCTGAGACAGCTGCAATGTCTCTTTGTCTCCTACCCCTCTCTGAGGCTTCACCTTCTTCCTCCTTCCTTCAATAAACCTTTTCCTGTAGAATTATGTTGTGTGGTCATTTGCCCTTTCACTACAAAATCATAACACCGTTAAGAGGTGAGACCCTTCGCCTCGCTGTTCAGGCTTGCATCTTGAAGAACTGTCTCTGTTCCTTAATGAACCCGCCCAGGATAGTAATGTTTCCACCTACATCTTATAACACTGCCATTTTCTATGTTCAATATTCTCTCTTTCCTCTCTCTTCTCCTTCTCTCCCTCCTCTCTCCCTCTCTTTATCTCTCTCTCCCTCCCCTTCTTTCTCTATATATCTCTATTCTGCTTCTATTTCTCTCATGGCCATGTTCAGTCTATTTCTTTCTCTCTCTGCTCTGGACTCTTCCAGAAGCCTCTGGCTATTCTCCCTCTCTCATACCTACAATAAAAACCTTCCCCTTAACCATACCGTGGAGCGATCGTGCCGTCAGTCTATACGGTGTCAAGGTGACAAAAAACTAACCAGCACACTTGTTACTTTTTTCTTTCAGGGCCTCGTCTAAACTCACCATCCTGCTGTCTCCACCTCCCAGTACAGGGATTGTTGTTTGTTTTGTTTTGTTTTGTTTGTTCTTTGTTCGAGGACACTTATGAGGATTAAACCAAGAGTATTATATGCTAAAAAGGAACTCTGCCACTGAAATACATCTTTACCCCTTTCTCTTCTTTTCTTCTTCGTCTTTCTCTTCCTCTTCCTCCTCCTCTTCTTCCTCTATTTTGGTGCTGGAGGTTGAGTCCAGGGCTCACACAACTACTGAACTACATCCAGGAAGTCTAAATTTCCCCTCTTCCTCATCTATCTATCTATCTATCTATCTATCTATCTATCTATCTATCTATCTTATTCAGAACCCCGGAGCTGACATCAGGGCCTTGTACACTCTAGGCAACTCTCTACCACCGAGCTACACCCTGCCCCTACCCTAAACAATTTGATCTAAAGAAAATGAAAACCCTTAAAAACTGCCCCAGGTGGAAGTCTTTCTGACCATCTTTGTCTCTGTCCTTCTCTCCCTCCTTCCCTGGAAGGAATACTCTGTAATGTTCCCTCATCTGATCAAAGTTCACACTCAACAAAAAGAAACGCTCACCACTGGTCCTTTCTGAGCATTTCCACCAACTAAACCCATACCACAGGAAGACAGAAGTCAGTCAGCCCATCTGGACAGACCAGTAGCAGTTCTTTGATCTGAATTTTGTTGCAAGAATCATTTACAAACCATCACCTGTAAGCCAAACAGATCTTGCCTCAGGCCATTGGATATTCTCCAAGCCTACTATGTTAGCCTAGAAAGTAACTACATCTCCTGGACTTCTTAGCCTATTCCTCATAGCATAAGGGGAATAGCGCACTCGTGTGTATGTGTGTGTGTGTGTGTGTGTGTGTGTGTGTGTATGTGTGTGTGTGCTGTGTCTGTTATGTATGCATATGAGTATGAAGGTATGTTTATTCATGTACGTGGATGCAGAGGCCAGAGCAGGACCTCTGTGTCTTCCTCTATTGATCTCTACCCTATTTCCTGGAGAAAGTCTCCCAATGAACTAGAAGGTTTTGCCTAGCTAACTGGCCAGTGACCCCTCCCAATTCATCTATCTCTCCAGTGTTACAGTTTTTATGTGGGTGCTGAGATTTGAACTCAAGTCCTCATGTTCGCAGAGCAAGATTTCTTACCCACTGAGCCATTTCCCCGTCCCAGAACTGCAATGTGAAGCCCTTTTTGCACATTAATAAATCTAGGAATCTCTGTCTTCGTTTTTAATCTATTTATTTAATTTTTATCCATTTTTTTGGCTTTAGAATTGTTGCATTTTGTTTTATTTGAGGCAGAGTCTCAGATAGCCTAGAGTTTGCAAGCACCTAAGGATGACCTTGATTGCCTGATCCTCCTGCCCTCACCTCCTGGGTGCTAAAATTATAGCTGTGCTTGCTCTACTACTATACCAGGTAGGTCTTTCTGCCTTCACTTCCTGTCTGTCTCCTTTGCTTTGGGTCAGACCCCTTCTAGATTATGCTTAAGTATGGGAACCTTAGGTCAAGGAACACTTGTCTGTCTAACCCATCCTATCGCCTTTAAGGATAAGAGTGACAGAGGCACTCAACTCTCTGTTCTTTGCATCTGTTTCTCATTCTCTTATAACACCCAAGGTCTCCAATTCTTTCCCACAATGTGATCACTTTGGATTCTGGGAATATCCAGAGCTTCACAAGACAGACTGCCCATCAGGTGAAAACAGTTCTCTGGATGGCAAGGCTGATCATAGCTTTGGCCAGGGCTGCTCCATTAAACACACTCTTGTCCTGTTCTTCAGTTCTTCCTCTGTTTAAACCTAAAACTTGTGTCTGTGCCTGACAAAGCATTCGTTAGACCTCTTCTCTCTGCTTGCCAACATCCGATTAACTGGCATATAGGGATGGGTGGCACAGCCTAGCTTGTTGGGGCTGGAGCCAGGGCAATTGTCCTAAAACACTGCTCACATAAACATGCAGACATAATAAGAGTCCTCTTATAAGAAGTGCCTGTCAGCCTGTGGTCCATATCTGGTGTTTGTTATACCGTGGTCAGAGGTCTGGTTTCTGGGCAGGCTGGAGAGGTGCTTCATGATCCTGATCACACCTGTAACTCTCATTTTCCATTATAAGTGAACATTAATCATAAGAGAGACTGATGGATGAAAACAAAATGGAAAGAGGAAGCCATAAACTGAGCATAACCTTCAAAGATGCATTTCTGGGGGAATGGCTCAGCGAGAGAGCATTTGATTGCAAAGAGGCATTTCTTACCAGTTCAGCAGACCTGCCAAAAGACCAATGTACTTCTCACCTCTGTCAGTTTACCATTCCTGTACATGTTTGTTAGAACTAGGAATTGTAACTATTACAGAATTAAAATAAATCTCTATGATCAGCAGTGGACACCAAAATGGAATAATGTGGGCAGCAGGGTTGACAGGCAGGTGCAAGCCTGCCAGGCTAGGAGATTTTTCTCTAAATAGATGGACTATGTTAAAATAGCAACCCTCCCACCCCAACAGATCAGCATTTCTTAACATTAGACTGTCATATTTTCTGCAACAGCATTCACTGGTTTGATGACATAAGCACTCTTTCCGGCTCTCATTTGGAGAGAGGTTCTGTTCCCTTGGACAGTCTTAACCATGGAAGTGTATTTTGGTCTAACATTTTCTTGCCAGCAATACCGAGATTAAAATCTGAAGAAAACCAAAATTTCTCTTGAGAGACTCTGAGAAATGCTGCTTGTTTTTCATGAACATCTCTCTTAACCCAAATCTTGACAGAGTGAATATTCATGACTGTGACCTTGAAGGTTGTTAGCCAAAGAATCAAGAAGCTTTTAACAGAAGAAACTGCAGAAAACTAGGTCAGTATGAGAGCTGTTGAGGGAAATAACTACCTCAACAATAAATATGCAAACATCTCCAGGGTCACAAACTGGAGGAGCTTAGTTTGAAAAAGTACCTAGCTTGCCAGCTGCCTCCAGCCTTTTTCTGTGACCCTTTGCTGTGACTTTCATTTCACAGTTCACCTGGTCCATCCACCCTACATCCCTTTGATGGGTCAGATATACTTTTTTGTTTATTTTGTTACAGAAAGGAATGGAATCTACCTCTGTGTAGAGAAATGCCATGATCCCCTCCCTTAAGAGGTAATCCAGTTGAACAGGTCAAACCCCTGGCCAAGAGACCACCCTCAGAGAAGCAGGCCCACCTTAAGATATGCTAAAGTGACAGGAGGAATAATTATTCCTTGAATGTGACTACAACGCCACCCCGTAGCAGTCTTGTGATCTACCTTGAGGTCTGCCTAGATGGGTCAAACTTTCTGATTTCTGACTTAGATGGGAGTAATTATTTCTTTTGTTCTTCTCTTCTGTCTTTCTCTTTTGGATGTGGCTTTGGGACAGATGTCCATTTGGGGCTCACAGAAAGAACTAGATTGTGATGGGATTCAAGTCGTCATATGAGTTAACAAAGACCTGCAGACACTGCTACTGTGGCTTACAGTGAAAAAACATCAAGATTTGTTCCATGTGTTTCCCAGGTAGGGAAAGACTATGATATGGTCTGGCACTTTTGGTCTGACAAAGTTCTGTTGTGCTGTTTTGGTTTGTAGAAGGGAAAAGCCCAAGGGAGATGAAGAGTGTGTTTACTGGTAGTGGGAATATACTCAGGTATAGAATGAGGGCAGACAGAAAGACACAGGAGGGGATATGAGAGCATAGACTCTTCCCAATTGTATGATCCCCATCCTTTGGCAACATGTTAGGTACTGGTGAGGGTCTTACCCAGCTGCAAACTGGTAACTTATTGTGTTCTGTGGTGTGGGGCTGTCCTAGAGCTAACAGGGGGTTGAAGTGTGCTTTAAACCCTGGAATTCTCACTCTGAGAGTGGAACGCATTTGGCTGCTCCTCCCTCCTTGCTCTGACAAGTCACAGCTCTGCTGCCTGCTTTCATAGCATGGCACCACCTCTTCAAAGGCACCACCCCCTCAAAGGTACACAACCTGGCTAATGTTTACCTGACACTGTGATCCATGCCAGGACTCCCTTCTCCCTATATGATCTTATAAGTTCTCTCCCTCTAGTCCCCGTTAGGCTCCTGTCTATGCAAAAGAGATCCCCCCAACTTTGGCCTCAGACAATGAAAATACGACCACCTAGGTCTAGGTTGTGAGCCCCCCACATGCAAATAGGGTTGTCGTAGCTGAGCTGCCCTAACCAGGGACATTCCCTGATGTCCCTGGGTGCCAAAGACCCTTCCCCTTTTTCCCTATAAATGTGAACACCATTCCCTCAATAAACTAAGCTGCATACACAAATACCTGCCTCTCAGAAATTCTGTGCTTCCTGCCAGCTCTCGGAGTCTCCTATTGAAGATCTGTCTTGAGCATATAGAGCTGCCCCTGTACTTCTTTCTGAAACTTAGCCACTGGCCAAAAGCTGAGCACCATCCAGAGGAGGGGAGCAGACATGAAAAAAATCCAACACTGTGGCAAGAAGAGATGGAGCTAGCTCTATGGGCCTCTCTCTCTCTCTCTCTCTCCCTGTCTCTGTCTCTCTGTCTCTTTCTGTCTCTCTCTCTGTCTCTGTGCGTGTGTGTGTGCGTGTGTGTGTGTGTGTGTGTGTGTGTGACAGGATCTCTCACTGAACCTGAAGCTTGCTGATGAGGCTGGATCAACCGGCCAGCAAGTCCCTTTGCTTCTGCCTCCCCAATTTTGGGATTACTTATAAGGGTGTTGTAATCCTATTGATGAGAGTTCTATTCTCCTGACCTAGTTACCTTTGAAAGAATCCACTTCCAAATACAATCAGAGTAGGGATGAAATTTCAATATGTGAATTTTGAGAAGGGAGACTCTTTCTGCAGGGGGTCCTTGTCTTAGAAAAAAGATGGAAGGGGGTTTGTTGAAAGGGAAGGCTTCCCCAGCTGGACTTTCAGCAGTTTGAGAGTGGAAGTGTGGGGGAAGGAGCTTTTGAGATGTGTAAACATGAGCTATGTACTGGATTGTCTTTACTGCTCTTGACAGAATGGTGGCCCCATATACTACTTCTATATATTAAGGTATGTTGTATGACTAATAAAAATAGGAAGGGCAGGTCATTTATTAGTAATTGAAAAACCTAAATTAAAAAATAAAACCATAGTTACTATGACAAGTAGATCTAGCAAGGATTCAGGGAAATGACTTCCAGACATACTGGTGATGGCAAGATTTTCCAAGGGCAATTTGGACAGCGTAGAAATTTATCACAAGGAACATATCCCAATGAGGGCAGAGACTCAGCTCCAAGTGCCTTTGTCACAGGGTGTTTATAACAAACAGCAACTTCCTTCCCTAGCTAAAAACAAAATTTAATTCCCCCAAACAAGGTGTTGACTAACAAAATTGCATAATGTAGCCCTGAACTCCTCAGCCTTCAGGGGATTGGGAATACAGATGTGTGTCACCATACCCAGCACAAAGACCTTTGTAAGGTTAGGACTGTTCTTAGTCTGGTTTTGGTAATGGCTACAAGACTGTCCATGATTACCTAAAGCCTTACAACCTGAGTTCAACCCTGGGAAACCGTGTCAAAAACTGGATGCAGTGACTCCCATCTGTAATCCCAGCATTTCATGGACTATGGTAGGAAGAACAGGAGAGTTTTCCAGAAGCTTGAAAGCCAGCTAGCCTAGAGTACTCAGCTTAGCTGCAAAACTGAGAGAGACTCTACCTTGACAAGACAGAAAATGAGATCTAACTCCTGAAAGTTCTCCTCTGATTCCCAGTGGTATGATGTGCCTGACATGTGCTCCCTCCCCCTCTCTCTCATTCTCTCTCTCCCTCTTAGACAACCATGCACACAAACACAGAGATAGGTTAGTTTTATTGTATGTCAATTATGTTTTTAAAGCAAAATGAAAAGGAATTAATGCTTTGTGAAATGAAAACATGTTAAACTTAATCCTAATGAATCGTGGGTAATTTTCTGTTAAAATCATTACAGAGATAGATAATATTTAAAATAAACAAGCAAAAACATGTAATGTAACACCACAAAATACTGACAGTTATGATTTCTGGATGGATGAAATTATTGAGGTTTTATCTTAAAGTTTTTTCTGTGTCTTACTTATTATTGTTATTATTATATTTTAATTTTATTTTTGTATATGTTTTTATGCACATAAATGCTTTGCCTTAATGTATGTATGTATGTATGTTTATCATGTGTGTGCCTAGTGCCAGTGTAGGCAGGAGGGTAACAGATTCATGGGAGCTGGATTATTGTAATCTGCCTGATATGGGTGTTGGGACCTGAACTGGGGTCCTCTGCAGTTGTAAAATAAAATCCTCTCCCACTAGAAAGTTCCCAGTGGCAGCTCTTCTGTTCAGAGGAGTGGCAGCCTGCCCCTCCTCCCCCCTCTGCCCCTCCTCAGTCTGGAGGGCCAAGGTTCTTACTGCATTGCCTTCCTGTCTTTGGGGGAGTCCTGGTAATTTGACAAGCATGGGTCAGGGGGGCCGGTCTCAACCTTAAAGTATTGGCAGAGTACAATTAGAGGGTGGGCAGGGGAGTGGCCATTACCCCAAGAATGGGACCCATTGGTTGAGGCAAGGATAGTGGGAGTGGCCTCATCTGCATGTGGAGCTCAAGCCTCCCTGTGTTTCCAGCTGCAGGGCAGACAAAGGCATCAACCACATTTCTTTGCTTCTGTGAAGCTGCCAGGCTAAGGAAAAGGAGCAGCCAAATGCCTACCGTTTTCATTCCTAGAGACGACGTGGGGTTCTTAGTTGCTGAACCGTATCTCCATCCCAGTATCTTACTTTTATAATCCTCTTTTGTTTGGTTTGAGACAGTCTCTCGCTGTAGCCTTAACCTGCCTGGAACTTACCTTGTGGCCCAGAATACTCTCTTGCTTTTATCCTCCTGTGGGTGAGGTTCATGCTAAACTCAGAATGCTCTGGACTTTTACAAATACGTTTTGATACGGAATTGTCGTAATCGCTAATGTTTATTGAGACCCTGCTGCGTGCAGGCATTGTGCTAAATGTCTGTATGCAACAGCTCTTGTGATCTTAAGACACTGGGAAGGGGCTTGTGTCACGTGCCTTGTTAAGTGAAACAAGAGATGAAGATCCAAAAGGCACAGAAACCTCACTGAGGCTACATGAAGGAATCTGTCTGAGTCCGAAGCTAGATTTTTCGAAAGTTGGAGGACTGAGTTTAGCTTAGGAACAACCTTCTCCCAGGATAGAATCAAAAGCTAGGCTTTATTCAGTTTATACTCAACTGTCAGACACGATGTCACCTCATGTCTGGCTAGGAGAGGGAAGTGAACAGCGCTGTCCCATTTTTGTTGAAATGCAATTGAAATGGCTCATTGTTTTTTTAGAACTCAGTTCCCTGTGAGCCAACAAATTGTCTGTAGACAGTTGAAAACAGCTCTTACGCAATGGCTACAGAGTCTGTGGGACAATAAGATGTAATGGAAGCAGGAGGAGGGTTTAGTTACCCGCCTCCCTACCCTAATTGCCAAGGAGGATAATGAGTTCAGGTGAGGACAATGATGTTTGTTTTCTGAAGTTGTGAATCACCTTCTTTGCTCCCATGATGTTTTTAAATTTGCTTTTTAGGCCGATTAAATAGTTGATTTCAAATATTAATTTCACATTCAGAGTTTTATTATGCTATTCAGATAATAGATGAGAAAAATGCATGAAGTTGTTGCTGAGTCCTGTGCGTACATGTGCATAAATATATATGTTAATATGTTTGTGTATGTATATATGTGTGTATATGTGTATTTGTGTGCACGTATGTATGTGTGTATGTGTACGTATATATGTGTGCCCATGTATGTGCATGGGTGATATGCAAGTACATTCACCTGCTCATGTGCAATCTGAGGCCGGAGAAGGATGTTGGGTGTCATTCTTTTATTACTCTTCACCTTGTTTTTGGAGTCAGACCTCTCACTGAATTTGAAGCTTGCTGTTTTGGAAAGGCTGGCTGACCAGAAAGAGTTCCTAGGATCTCCACCCCACAATGTTGGGAATCACAAGTACCTATACTTTCAATGCCTGATTTTTACATTGGTGCTGGGGATTTGAACTCAGGTCCGTTAAACTCAAGTCCTCTTGCATGTATAGCAAGCATCCTTACCCACTGAACCATCTCCCTGGCCCCATTGTTGATGTTTATTTGAAGTTATTGTTAGCTGGTTTGGAGCTCCCTTCTCCACTCTACTGTAGTCCAGGAAAAGCATCACTCCCTGGTAAAGCCAAGTGTATGTATTAAAAAAGCACCTGCCAAATGCCATCTCTGGGACTTGGGAGGGCTCCAGCTGTGTGTTTTCCTTGTTAAAAAGCAAAGCTGCTATTTTGTGCCAGTTTTGCCCCATCTACACCTTCACGCAGAGCCAGTTCCACAGAACCTAAACAGAAGAGGAAATTCACTCTTCTCTGTCAGTTTGATTTCAATCAAAATAGAACTCCTGAGTTACCCAGGAGCAAAGATCAGTGCACAGTGTGGGGCACAGAAAGGAATAAAGCATTCTAAAGAAAGCAACAGGCTACCAGCCATCGCTGCAATGGCAGTCTTTAGACTGGCTTCACCAAGGACCACATTTTGTTTTCTGTTTCCATTGTGGAGGCAAATTCAACAGGTCAGTAAAAGGTTCTGGCGTTTGTCTCCCACCTGGGCATGGGGCCATGTGTCAGAAATTAAGCAAAAAGCATGAACAAAAAAGGTCATAGGCTTGTGGTGGCTCATGCTTGTAATTCTAGCACTTGAGACTGAAAATCCAAGGTCAGACTGGGCTACAGAGTGAGATTCTGTCCCCCAACGACAACACAAACAAACATGAAAGTCACACCTCCTTGCCCTCAGACTGTCCTATCCCTGGAACTAGCACCAGAATGGGGGTGTGTGGGTGAGCTAAGGCTCTGAAATTCAGTTTGAGCTTAACGCAGCCACTGAGTAGAGGTTTGTTACCCTGCCTGGGAAGCTTAGAACCACCAAGGCCAATGCATCCGCACCCCTGAGAGAGGTGTGAGCTCAGGAAATGACCCCCCCCCCCAAATATGCAGCTAAGGTGTGCCAGCTCCTGTGAACTGAGGGCACAAAGAAGCAGAGGCTTTCTCCAAGCCCCACCCCTTCACCTGCCTGAAGAGGACTCTCCAAAAGGAACCCAAGGGTCATGAGCTTCCAGAATCTTGTCATCAAAGAAAATTAACTTGGTCACAAGAGAGGAGACATGGATGTTGCTACCATATGTGATCACTACCCTGAGAAGCCCCATGCCCTTCCTTTCTGTAGCTCAGCCATCTTACCCTCCCTGCTGATCTCGTTTCCAGGGATTCCTGTGAATACAAACGTAATTAAATATGACCTTTTTCCCGTTACCCTATCTTGTGTCTGTTCAATGCATATCCCAGCCAAAGAAGCCGAAAGGTCATGAGAAGTCACTTTTGAATCTCCTGTGTTAGGGGCAAACTCATCCTCAATTGTGAACCACTAATCTTAGAGATCTAGCGTCTCAGGCTAGACCAATTACTATGACGTCAATGAGCTCTCCCAAGTTTCTGTCAAAACACATTGTGGGTTTTTTGTTGTTGTTGTTCATTAGTTTGTTTGTTGAGATAGGGTCTCAAACAGCCTGGATTGGCCTTGAGCTTGCCAACAGCTAAGGATAACCTTGATTTCTGATCCTCCTATCAATATTACCCAAAGGCAGGGATTATGGGCCTGCTTGTACCAGCACACCTTGTTTTATGTGTACTAGGAATCAAACCCAAAGCTTTGTGTGTGGGCAAGTATCCTACCAACTGAGCTACATTCCCAACCCTTACATTGAAATTGAATTGACACGGAACATTATTGAGTGGGCCATAACAATGCTTAGGGAATGAGGGTTCTGCTTTCAAGGACAGATTCATCCTACTACCCAAATGAACTAATTATTGTGGGAGCAGGCTTCCAATGATAGAATAAGTCAAATCCCAAGCCCTGTTGTCTCTCTTGCTCTGGAATTCCCAGTCTTTCCATTTGCCTCCCAGCATGTAATGCTGCAATCAAAATGTCCTTAGCAGACACAGTATACCATGATCTTGAACTTCCCTGTCTCCAGAAACAGGAGAAATGTCTTTTCTTTGTAAATCACTCAGTTTGTGATACTCTGTTTTGGCTATAGAAAACTGAAGATGACACCGGTTCTTTATATCATGTGTATTTGAATTCCCCAAGGATCTTGTTAAGATGCAGGTTCATGCCTAGTAGAATCTGGGAATTTGTCTTTGTCACAAGCTTCAAGGTAATGCAGACACTGCTAATCAGAAAACATCGTCAAATAACCAAATTCTGATCCTTGTGTTCAGCTAGTGGCAGTGTAAGTACTGATTTGAATCTAATAAGGATCATGCCTATTACAATTTTCTATACATGCCCTTAATAATGACCAAGACCTTTGATTGCTTACAATATCATTTCCTTTATGAGTCCACAGCTACACTGCCCACTATAATCCTAGCTAGGAGCTTGTGCTGCATTAATTTGTATATGCAAAATTATATACTTAGAAAGCCTTTTCTTTTTTACCATCTCTTTCTTTTTTCCCTCCTGTCTTCTTTCCTTCCTTCCCTCCCTTCCCTTCCTTCTCTTCCTTCCTTCCTCTCTCTCTCTCTTTCTATCTCTCTGTCTCTCTTTCTTTCTTGGTTTTTCAAGACAGGATTTCTTTGTGTAGCCCTGGCTTTCCTGGAACTTACTCTGTAAACCAGGCTGGCCTTGAAATCAGAGATCGGCCTGCCTCTGCCTGCTTTAATCAACACTTCATTAAGAAGATTTTTCAGCTAAGAAGAACAATTACAATTTGATCTTTATTGGCAGCAAATGCTTCTATTTTTGTCATGGGATGTTTCCTTAATATAATATATATAATTATATAATATATAATATATAATATAATTATAATAATATATATAATATATGTAATTATAATATAATAACAATATACATCACCTATCCGAAGGACATTTTGGATCACGACAAAAATTGTTGTCTCTTTAAACAGTCCCGGAATCAAGCTTGCAGCCAATGATCACTGTGTATTAGAACAGATGTGGTTTGGAAGAGTTGAGCTAGAAACCATATTTCTCAAAATTAATGAATGCTCTCTTCAGCATATATAACTGGACCACAATTATCCCTTGGTGTCTGGGACTGAACTTAGGACTGCAAATTCTCAGAGTTGTGTGTGCTCAAGTCTTCTATATGAAAATGGGTACTATGTGCACATAATTTATGTTCATCTTCCCTTTAGGTCATAAACAGACTACTTAAACTACCCAGTTCAATGTAAATGTAAATGGCACATACGAGTTTAAACCTAGCTTCTTAGAGGGTAATAACAAGAAAAAAGTTTGTTATATATAATGGAGATCTTTTAAGCCATAAAGAAGAAAGAAGTTATATCATTTGCAGAAATATGTATGGGACTGGAGAGAATCATATTAAACTAGCCTCATTTGTGGTTCCTTAATTTTTATATAGAAACATATAATCATGTGCATATATACAATATGAAAGTAGACAGGCAACCTATTTAGGGCAACAGAGGGGATTAATAGGAAGGGAGGGGAGAGGAAAGGGAGGGAAGGGGGTAAATATGGGGGAAGATATATTCTATATGCAACACATACTTGCATACGATTTTTTAAAAGAGGAAAATGTTTGTAAAATGTTATACACAGATAGATTTTGTTTTGTCTTTAGTTTTTTGGGGGAAGAGGGGGTACTTTTGAGTTTCAGTGTGTAGCTCAGCATATATAGACCAGACTTGACTTAGACTTGGGATGTAGCCCAAGATAGCCTCAGCTTCCTATCTGTAATCCTCCTGACTTAATCTTCCAAATGCTGGGATTACAGATGTGTGCCACCATGTTCTATCTTTTTTCTGGTTTTTTTTCAAGATAAGTTGACTGTGTGGAGGTAAACACTGGATAACAAGGGGCTGGCTGTACTGCCCTCAGAAGATGCTACTCAGTGACACTTCTAAAAATCAACCCCTCACCCCAGTCTATGAATATTTGTGGGTCTTTCCAGGAGAGCAGAGATCCTGGCAGATAAGACTTCGGGAGGCAGCCAACACACATACCCTTGCTTTTAGAATATGAGAAGTACCCAAAAGAAAGATGATAATGTGCTTTTGACATGACTTGTGGTTGGCACTGGCCTCAAGAAGCGTTGAACGGAAGCTGAGATGGCTCCACAAAGATCTGGGAGAAGGACATTTTGAAGGAAGGTAGGGCAACGCCAATGTCGTGGGAGGGTGGCGAGGTGAGACTATGGGAAAAGGAGAGTATGAAGTCAAAGCCAGGAAAAGAAGGGAATTGTCCCTGCTCTGCCACCTGCCAGCTGGGGGAACTTGGAGCAGTGTCCCCTGGTCTTTTGTATCTCAGTGTTACAAAAACAAGGGGTGGTGACCTAGATCTGCTGTTCTCAAACTTGGCTGAGGATTGGAATGACCTGGGAAGTGTTCCAGACTCTGATGACTTCATTGGTCTGGAGTTTAGCTTTAAACCTGGGGATCGTTAACAATCCCCGGGTGATTCTAATACTCACAGAACAGTGGGGGCCCTGAGCTATATTATCTGTGAAGTTCTAGCCACTCTACCAACTGCTGATCAAGGGCAGCGACCTCCCTCAGTCCAGCCCCCCTCTGCCTCTGGGTCTCTATCAAGGAGCTGACCTGGATCTTTCTAGCCCCTTTCACATGATTGTCATTGTATGGCATGGATAGACTGTTTGCTTATGTAACTACAAGGGCTGAAATCCCATCCTGAGCTAGCAATCTTTCTCCCAGCTGGAGGAAGTAACGGGATATTCCCTGCAGGGTTTCGATCTGTCTCTCAGCCTCTCCAAAGCAAATGTACTTTTCCAGCCCTTTCAACTGTAGCAGTAAAAAAAAGAAAGGAGATTGTAGTCACAGACATTTCCTTTATAGACAAAGGCAAGCACTGAAATAGCTCTCAGCTTGCTATCCAGGTAAGCTCAAGACAAATTTAGAAACCTTGTGATCGGGACCATCATCCCAGGACGAGCAGTGGAATCTGTTTTTTTTTCCCTTTCGTTCTGTCTTTCGCCATCCTTTTCTAATTCCTTAATATGTAATCCAAAGACACAGGTAGGGTTTGCAAAGGCCAAGGCTCTGCTAATGACCGAAGCTGCTAAATTCCAGCTCAAACAGATTAGCCCAGTTAAGTCCTTAGCATTAGGGTCTGGTATAACACCCAGGCCTGCTGAGATGCCTCCTCCATCCTGCTGGGAAATCCTTCTTAAAACCCCAATAGCAACCTAATCTGCGAAACAACAAAGGGGAGCCACTAAGTATAGCCAGAGCCTCTGAGAGAACAGCATCTTCTAGAATAGAATGTGAGCCACAAGGGTTATTTCAAATTTTCCACTAGTCCTCTCAAGCAAGAAAATAGAAGTTCATGAAATTAATTGGAATTAATATTTTATTTTTCCCTACATGGCATAAAATTATCATTTTTTTAGATAATGAGATTTTTTTTTTGTAGCATCTTTTTTTTTTTTTTTTTTTTTTTTTTAGCAAATCTCCAAAATCCCATGAGTATTTTACAGCATCTGTCAACTGGAACTAGATGAAACTAGGTACACTTCAGATAGGCCACATATGCTAGTGGCTGATGTTTTGAGTGATAGGGATCAGGGGATGCTCTTCACTTATGCAGTCCTGGCAGCAAGCCAGAAGGGATGCAGAGAACGGAGCCCAATAAGCACCCACCCCCCTCCTTGCTCTCTTTTCTGAGATAGGCAGCCTACTCTTGATCTTCATGCCTAATACCTCCCAAATTCTGAGATTACAGACCTATGTTACCACTTGTTTTATGACGTGGGGGCAATCAAACCCAGGGCTTCATGCATGCTAGGTGAGGACTCTACCAACTGAGTTAGATCCTCAGCCTTGTTTAAACAAATGTAAGAAAGAGTATTGTTATGAATTACCCAAAGCTGCCGGGCCACTTTCCAAGACCCCATTCCCCAGAAATCACCCAATCCCCATATCCACCAACTCCAATGGCTTCGCCCAACCTCACAACCTAGCTCCAGTAACACTTCCTCTGTGCGGGTGGAAGGGCAGGTCGGGCTGAAGCCCGTCTGGGGTTTCTGAGCAAAGGGCGACTCCCAAGGAACCAAGGGGCAATTCCAGATCGATGCAAAATGCAAGAGGCTTTATGACCGATGCTCCAGGTTCCACCCCTCAGCAAGTCTCCGCACAGGGAGCAGGGAAGGCAGACCCCAATTCCTTTGTCTCTTGGTATTTTATGGGGTACAGGGTAAGGGGTCTGGGGATGGGGCTTATCCAGCTTTGATTGGTTCAGAGCTCTTCATGTCCTGCATCTTTCAGCCTAATTGGGTAGGAATTCATGCGCGCGGGATCCAGTGGGGCAGTCAGTCAGTGACCTTTGGACTAGGTGGCCTGAGACGGTGGCACCTGGGATGCCTGGGGAGGAGGGATTCCTGCTGATAGATGTTAAACTTAATGGCCATTCCCCTGTGGGTGGGAAGGAGACTGTCAATGGCTATCCTTGGGAGGCATCTCCCTGATACATGACTGTTAGCACTCAGGTGATGAGGCCCTGGGGAAGGCATTGAATTCCTAGAAGTCATTTTATATTTCTTAAATCCTTTCACATGCTCCATACTACCCTCCTAAAAAGTGTGCCATCATGGCATCAGGGCATTGCTTCCACCTACCCCCTCTCGGAGGCAGCCACTTTGTGCCTCTCCCCATCTCCATCCCCCCAATAAATCTCTAACATGGGATTCTGTTGCATGGCGACTCTCTGGTGTTTCTTAGCCCTTTATCAACAAGATGCCCTTCCACAGAAAAACACAAAAAAAAAACCCACAAGTGGTGAAGGGCAAGACAGCTTCTCTTGTTAGGTCCTCAAAATAGCTCAAGTAGACACTGAGATATGCATATGGCCATTTTAAGTTTATTCCCATGGGTACATTCTGACATGTCAGGTTCAGCCAATTAAAAAAACATGGCAGCACTGAAATGTGGCCATAGGAAGGTGGGGGAGGGGGGATCTTTTAAACCAAACAGGCAGTGGCTAAGGGATCTTTCTGATTGGTCAGGGTCTGAATACTGGATTGACTCATTTGGAGTGCTGAGGTCAGAGCCCATCACCGCTAGAAGGCGCTGGTCCTCTCACTCTAAGGTCTCTTTATAAGGACACCTGTCTCTCATGTATTAATCCAATTCTACCATGTTGAGGATAAGGTGACAACATATGAATTCGGAGACAATAAACTTTAAAACCATGGCAAAGGCTTTGGGACCAAGGAGATCTGGGTTCAGACTCTGCCGCTTTAAATTAAAGCCATATGATTTAAAAAAAAAAAAAAAAAGACGAACTGTTCTCTTTCCCTGAAAGCTGTTCTCTTACCCAACGTTGGAGTGCTGCTTGTAACTGAATTCTGAAGCCTGTTCTCTTGTTCCAACTGCCACTGAAACAGATTCCTAACTTGTAACCTTTTTAACCCTCTAGCTTTAAAAAGATAGAAAGGAAAGAGAGAAATCTTCACCACTCTTGCAGGCAGCCTTTAAAGATTTAAAGAGAGAGAAAGAGAGAAAGATTCACTGCCCTTTTTGGCTGTCCTTATCTCTTTGAAGTTTGGAGAACAGGAGCTTATAGGTGGCTGGACTATCATCTATCTATCAAACCATCACATCAACTGTCCCTGCCACAACCACTGCCTCCTTTATATCCTTAGCTGTTCTCAGAAGTCTGTTAAAGTAATACTGTGTCCAGAGATATATTAAGAATGAGTAGGACAACTCTCAGCGACGCAATACCTGGGCAGCTTAGGCAGGAAGCATGTGCCATATCCTCTTACGAGGACTTCTCAGTGCTTCTCCCTCGGCTCCTCTCCAAACTCCCTCCTTCCTCCACATAGGCCTTAATTACACAAATGAACTGAACCAATACCCCATCACAGTTTGGCAGCAGACTTGTCACATATCCTGGTGGGTGTCCAAGCTGAGGGAGCTTCTAGTGTTTCCCCACTGCATTACCTGCCTGGGCTATAGGAATCCTTCATCTGCATTAACATAAACAAATGGCCTGTTACGTGGAGATCTAGAAGGCTACCCCGTTGCTTTTGGCACAGAGGTATGAATAGATGCAGGTTACAAGCTGCAAGGCATTAAGAAGCACCCTTCCCTGATACAGCACAGAAAACACATACAGAGGAGCATATCTAATTCAAACATTCCACTACAGAAGTCTAAGCAGCATGTAAGCATAAGGAGAGCTGCACAGAAAACTGAATAGAAAGCTGGACAGAAGACTTCTTGGCAAAGCGTCCTGATACATTTGTGCAATAAAATAAACTTTAAAACATCTGCTATATCTGGCAGTGAGAACTGCTGGCAGAAGGTCACTTTCCTTAGCTGTTAGAACCAGCTTTCTGGGTGTGAATGGGCTGTGGCTTTCTTGAATGCAGAAAAAATGCTGAGATGGTATGAAATGGCAGAACCAACACCATCTTAGACTGCAAAAGCCATTTTAAAACAGAGACAAAGTTCAGGTTTCCAGAAAAATGAGAAAAGCCCCTAGCCTTCAGAGCCCACCAGTAACGTCAAAACAAAATGATTTTGGGGTTCTTGTTTCAGGAATTGAGATGTGTCATTTCTGATGACTCTGACCATGATTGTTAGTGAGTTTCTGATTTGTTAGAAATTATGACTAACTTTTATTTATGTAGGCACAAAATGTTTACAGTTTTCAAGCTTAAATTGTTTGTAAAAATTTGAGTTGGGGTTGTAGCTCTGAAATTTCATTTCAGAATATGTCCCTAGCCAGTCCAGCTTTCTTTCTTTCTTCCTTTCTTTCTTTCTTTGTTTCTTTCTTTTTCTTTTTCTTTTTAATGCTTAAACTCAATAAAATTTTCTTTTCTTTCAATAGGGTGTGTGTTGGTATAATTGGATCAAAAGTACCCCACAACAAGGCTAGTTTAGAGAACTGGTAATTGTCTATTCAGTACCCCTGGATGGAATAATTGTTGTCCAAATTTACCTTGCCCTCTGTTATTTCAATGTTGAAATTTGATTGTTTTAGTGCTAATGAAATACATTTCTGTGGTTCATCTCTCAGCATCCAATATTGAGATATGGGAACACCTATGCCTCTCAGTGTTGAACTTTGCCTAATGGCATCAAGGTTGGCTAGCCAGGCATTGGGATTTGAACTGCAGGGTTTCCTGTTCACTAAGAGAAATGGGACCTTTGTATCAGTGGACAGTGTCTTACCTCAATAAAAGGACCTAAAGTCCATAGGTTCTGGGTCTAGTCCATCATAGGGGCTGGACCCCTTGCCTAAGCCATTCAGGCTTGCATCTCAGTGAATTGTCTATTTGTTCTTCATTGGAACTGCTTGATATATAATTTTAAGGGAAGAGAGAAATCTAAACCTTAAGTCAATTGCAAATGGCCACATTTAAGTGCTATGTCAGCATTTCAGACCCTTTCAACAAACTTAGAACTAAATGTTGGAAAATTTAATTTGGAACTAAGTAAGAAAACCTCTGCAGGGCCCTAGTCCTTGGTTCATTTCCATTGCTCTGACAATAGTCCCAACAAAAAGCAACTTTGGGGAGAAAGGATTTATTTTAGTTTACAATCCCAGGTTATAGTCTGTCATTCCGGGGAAGTTAAGGCAGGAACTTGAAGCAACTACTCACACCCACAGTGGAGAGCAGAGAGAGAATGAGCAAATGAATGAATGCATATTTGTGAGCACAAATGTGATATGAGCTCCATCCTCTTTCTACACTAATACAGTCCATGTCCCTTGCCTAGGGAATGGTGCAACGCACAGTAGGCTGTAATTTTTCACATCAATTAATGAGTACACAAGACAAATTCCCATAGACATGGCCACAGGTGATCCTGATCTAGACAATCCCTGGATGAGTGTCTCTTCCTAGGCAATTCTAGAATGTAGCAAACTGATGATTAAAAACTAACTACAAAAGCCAGATCACTGAAGACATGGGTACCACCTCTGACTCATATGCACAGACAACACGACATGACATATGACATGACATGACATGACATGACATGACACATGGGTCCCACCTCTGACATGTGTCTGTAGAGCTTTACACACAGCAGGCAACCTGCATATGTTGAGTTCACTCTAAAGCTATGGTATTAACAGGGACAGCAGTTGTGGCATTATCCTGTTAAAAGCAAAGCATAAAAACTTAAAGCCACACTTACTGAAACAAATCCAGCTGCAATTATTTTAGCTACATCTTTCCTTCTAACTTCTCTGGCTGTTAACACAGAAATGGCTATTTGGAGCAAGTTACCACTTCAGTTAACACAGCTCCAGAATTTAATGTTGATTTTCATTTTCTTTTAGATGAGTCTTCTTTACAGAAGGCAGTGAGTCCCTCTGCCTGATAAAATTCACCTCCCTCATTCTCTGCTTCATAAAAGCCTTTGGTGATCACTAATTCCAGTACATAGAGTCTTCTATGTTGGCCTGCTTGGAATGAAAGAGCGTATTCTCATTGTGCTTCATCAGGAGATGGAGTGTAAGGTTTCAAAGCTTTCAATACAATCCCTATAAAAATTGCAATGACTTTTTTTTTTTTTTTTTTAAAATCCTGAAATTTATACAGAGCCTCAAAGACCCCAAACATTCAGAGAAAATCTGAGGAAGAACAATGCTGGAGGCATCACTCTTTTTTATTTCAAATAATTCTATAAAATTACAGAAGTGAAAGCAGCATAGAAGTATCATGAAAGCATATCATACAACAATGTAATAAACAAGCGTGCCTAAAATAAGCTCATTTAACTACAGTCAACTAGGCTGGCCCCTCCCCACCACTCCGGTCACTGAGTATAGCAATATTACAGGTACCATCACACCTGGCTGGCCAACTAATATTAAAGCCCAGTGCCAAGAATACACGGGGGAAGGAGAGTTTTATCAACTTTCATGTTGGGAAAAGTACACACCCACATGCAAAAGTAGATTTGGCTAAAGGTATAACACAGTGGCTCTTAAACCAGGGGTGACTTTACACTCAGGAGACATCTGACCATGGATGCAGACATTTCTATGTACAAATATCATTTCTTCAGGACGCATGATTTCCTGAAACAAGGTTCAGGCTCCACTAGACAGATTATTATTTTTATATCATTATTTAATCATGACTTTGAGATCTAATTCTCTCAACTCAAATGATGCAACAGGATATTTCTTTCAAATCAATAGTAGGCACCTCACAAAGGAATCCCAGTAGATAAATTCTCCCTAACATTCTATTGGTTGTTCTTACTGATTAGGGTTTTTTTTTTCTTTAATTTATTTTATGTGCATTGGTATTTCGCTTGCATGTATGTCTGTTTGTGTGAGAGTGTCAGACACCCTGGAACTGGAGTTACAAACAGTCATGAGCCATGTGGGTGCTGGGAGTTGAACCCAGCCAGTGCATTTGACTACTGAGTCACCTTTCAGCCCCTCTTACTGATTAGTTTAAAAAAAATTTGTTTTTGAAGTTTTATTGGCAAGTAATAGCTATGGACCTCTGTCATAGACTTTATGTTTCGATTTTTAGAGATAAGGAATTTTAATACATGGAATTTATTTATTTAAAGAGCAACACTCATGAGTACACAGCAGACTAAAGGGAACAAATGGGCCATTTTCTCCTGATTTCCCCCAAACAACGCAGTGTTTTGTGAATCCACCCTGGTTTTCCTCACTGCTCTCTGTCAAGTTTTGATTAAGGGGAGGTTGTGTTAAGGGGATGTGAGGCAGGAGCAGGAACTGTGTATTCCTGCATGTCTGTGTCATGGGATGTGGGTAGATAGGTGCTGGATTGGAGGGGTCGTCCTGTTGCCTCCAAAGCTGAGAAGACTGAAAAGCACTGGGAAAACTCCTGGCCATACAACTTAAGTTTACACAGGAAAAAAGCACATGCAATGTTAGAATCTAAAGGAAGAGCTGGATATGGTGCCTGTGCCTATAATCATAACAGGAGGGAGGTGGAGCATTGTGGGTTCAAGACCTGCTAGGTTCACAGTGGGAGTAGGAGAGACCCTGTCACAGAAAGCAAAACGAAAAACTCAAGAGAAGAATAGAGACAACCAGCTCAATCATGGTTTAAAGAACTAACCATAGGCTATAATTCTTTTCCAAAGCTCTCCCAGCTCCTTTACAGATGGTCCTGCTACCCTGCCTTGTTACAGCTCTTGCTTTATGAATCTCTAACAGTAACACAATGATAGCAGCCAGGGGTGGTGGCTCACATGGTCATCCCAGCATCCCATCCTAGGGATGCTGAGGATGGATGGTGGATTGCTGCATAAGGCTCTGTTTCAACACACACACACACACACACACACACACACACACACACACATACACAGACAGACACACACATACACACATACACACACACACACATACACACACACACACACATACACACACACACACACACACCACACCAACTAAAAACAAATATAAATAAATAAATATAGAAATAATGGTATATTTCTCTTGTCTGAGGATAGAAACCCACACAACATCTTGTGTCTAAATAAAACAATATTGGACTATTGTGCTTATGTTAAGTGAAAAGGAAAATTTACCTCTTTGCTCCAGGAAGTAAACATTTGCTCCTGGGAGGTAAGACAGAGGGCCAAGTGAAAGTGCTTGCATACCCCAATTTGACTGCTTGCCCATGGGATGGCTTTGGGACTCCTGCTTCACTGCACCCACCAAGTCCCTAGATAATAGGTCATAAACCTGCCCTGCATCAACTAATCCCTCAGTTTCCTAGGCCTCCTTCAAATTACTAGGGACATGCCTGCAAATTCCACAAAAACCTCGCTTGACTTTTGCCTTCAGAGACTTTACCAAGTCTCTCTCTCTCTCTCTCTCTCTCTCTCTCTCTCTCTGTGTGTCTTCCCTCCTTCTCCCTCTGGGCCTAATCTGATCAGCAAATTTTTCTGATAATCCTTTGAGGTGCCGATGTAGATCTGTTTCTTTTGAAAAATCAGGAAAAATAAATAAATGCAGCTCACTCTCAGTTTTGTTTTGTCTTGTCTTGTTTGCTTGCTGGCTTGTTTGTTTGTTTGTTTTTAAGGCCTACAGGTAGGAATGTAAAATGAAACAACCACTGTGGAAATAGTTTGTGATTCCTTAAAAGGCTAAACTTTGAGACCGGGGAGATGACTCAGTTGGTAATTTGTTTGCCAGGCAAACATGAGCACTTGAATTGGATCCCCAGAACCCACATTTAGAAAGCCAAATGTGGTAGAAGGTGCTTGTCATCCCAGCGCTGGGGAGGCAGAGACAGGTAACATAGCAGCATTTGTCACTATAACCAAAAGATGGAACAACCTCCGTGTCCATTGATTGGCGGACAGATGTGGTATAGCCATAAAAGAAAGCTCTAATATAAGCTACAGCATGAATGAATCCTCTTGATATTGTACCAAGTGGAATAACACAGGAACAAAAGGACAAATATTGTGGGGTTCTGCCTATCTGACATATCTATAATAGTCAAGTTCATAAAGCAGACTTAGTGCTTACTAGAGGTTCGGGAAGGGCAGGAGAAATGTAGGACTATTGCTTAATGGTTATAGCTTCTGTTTAGAGCAGTGAAAATGTTTTAGCTTTAGTGGTGATGGATGTGCAACCATGTAAGTGTAATAACAAAGTCAGATGGTGTGGCACAGCCAGCCTGCTGCTGCCTTCCTCCATCTAGCCACTCCCCCATACCCCCACACCCTACCCCACCTTCAATGACTCAGCCTGCCAAATGCCAGTCCTCACTATTGGCAGTGATCCATACCCTTCCCTGTGAAGCTGCCATAACAGCCAGCCTGCTGCTGCCTCCCTCCATCTAGCCACTTTGTGTCTCTCCCAAGCCCCGCCCCCCCCAATTAATCTGTTGTGTGAGAATTTTGTGTAGTGTGACTTTCTGGAATCCCTTTGGCTCCCAATGGCCAAGATACTCTTCTGTTGCAAAAACCCTTTCAATTATACTCTTAAAAAATGGTCAAGGCTGGGAAAATAGATCAGTTAGTAGAGGTCATCTGTTTATTCTTCTTGTCTTCTGCCTGCTGACCTGGCCCCCAGCTTCCTCCAACTTCTGTGCTTGCAGTAGTTGACTATCAGATCTAGGACAATGGGATTTTCTGGAGTCTGTATACAGTCAGCATAAAAGTTAACCAAGCAGGATGCTGGGGAGATAGCATAGTCTGCAAACTTGTTTGCCTTGAAAGCACATAGACCTAAGTTAGGTCCCCAGAACCTACGTTAAAAAAAAGCTAAGCATAGTGGCCCATGCCTGTAATCTCAGCACCAAGGAGACAGAGAGGTGGATCCCTGCTGTGTGCTAACTGGATTGGTGAAACCAAGTCCTGAGGGGATGACATCTGAGGTTGACCTTTTGCCTCTAAGGGACACACAGGTAGACAAAACAGGATGATGGGTGACTTGCTTTGTTCCCCATCTTTTCTGACCAGGGATTTGCAACTGCTGGGTTACAAACCAAATAAAGGGGGTTTGCGGGGGGAGGTGGTCAGTGAGAGGTAGACCGGAAAAAGAGGCCGGTGGGAAGGAAAACCAAAAGAGAAATCAGGAGAGGAATATAGAGAGAAAGGCAGGGATAGAAAAAGAAAGAGGAATCCAAGTGGTTCCGCCTGATGAAACCTCAGCAGGTGGTCGGAAACTGCAGGCTCAATCCCTTCCTCTTGTGGTCGCCAGACTGTCACAGAGACAAGACTGAGCACTAATCACAATGGGACAGCAGACTCAGCTGTGATTCTGAGAGTGAGCTGCAGCTTTACGGTCCTGTACTTAGGAAGCAAGCATCAGGGACATAGCACAGGCTGGCTTGGCTCCCAGATCCATGCGCTTCCATGCTCCTTGGAAGAGCAAGAGAAAAGGGAAGTGGGGGTGGGGAGGAGGAGAAGGAGAAGGAAAGGCCTGTTTGGTTAGAAGATGGGAGAACAACGCTGTCAACCTCTGTTTTCATTATCTACGTGGCAAAGGCTCTTGACTTTTCTCTCGTGTTTACGTTCTCTACCATTGACTCAGCTCTTCTCTCTGTGTGTTCTACAGGAAGCCAGGATTCAAAGATGCCTTGGGCTCAGATCACACAGTGTTAACTGCAAAGGACTGGGGTAATGGGCCTCACAGCGCTCTCCAGGATTCCCCCGAAGGAAGGCAGGGTGCTGCGACTGCTCACAAAGCACTCACCGCTGCACCTCAAGAGCACACTGGATATCCCGCTATTCCACCTAGAGGTTTCCAGGGAATTCCTTGTGACAGTGCCATGTGACTGCATTAGGCACACACATACAATGAACTTTAATCACTTAATGTTAGATTCAGAATGAAGATGAGGAGAGAAAATGGAAAGGGGTAATTACATCCATCACTCCAGTGTCTGCTAAATGCCCGGCATTGTTACAGACTGCAAATACCTGTCTTCTACTCTTGACTGATTATAGCAACAGACAAGAAAATGCTTTCTTTTTAATTTTTACTTTATACTTTTTTATTATACAGAGTTACAAAAGGCCATTTTCATGCAATTATATAAAGCACTTCGAACATAGTCTCCCTATCCTGCACTGCCCTTCCTCTTTGCCCATTCTAGAATTTAGACTCATGGACGCTGTGAGTATTAGCAAAGGCAGAGAGGGAGGGAGGGAAGGGAGAGAGAGAGAGAGAGAGGGAGGGAGGGAGAGAGAGACAGAGAGAGACAGAGAGAGACAAGACAGCAGGCTGAGAGACCA
This sequence comes from Cricetomys ansorgei, assembly GCA_026225945.1. Lineage (NCBI taxonomy): Eukaryota > Metazoa > Chordata > Mammalia > Rodentia > Nesomyidae > Cricetomys > Cricetomys ansorgei. The sequence continues at coordinate 42,622 of JAMJFZ010002702.1, read as the reverse complement.
AGAAGAGAAAGAGAGAGGCAGGTCCCCTGCTGGCTGGGGGTAGGTACAGGGCAGGTACAGGGCTCAGGAAACGGTACCTGGGGACAGAAGATGGGAGTGTAGTTGGAGTTGGGGTGTTGGGGTTGGGCAAATTCCAGGGAACAGTGGCCAGACAGCTTTGGGTAATTCATAACACCCTCTCCCTCCCATCAGTTCCCTTTGCACCCCAGACAGTTTCGTTTCTATGTTCATGTCATTGGCATGTATATAATTTTTATGAATTTATTAAATCTAGAACCTACAAATGAAAGAAAACGTGATGTTTCTCTTTCTCGAACTGATGTAATTCCTTCCCTGTAATAGTCTCCATTTACACACAGGTAAGTGCTTTCCGTTTACTATCTTCCTGTTTTAATCCTTGTTACCAGACTGTGACAAGGAGCTCATTTTCAGAGATGACCTTGGGAACCTTTCATGCCTCATCTCATCTTCAAGTTTCCTGCTGTTGCAGCAAGCTGAGACACAACCTAAGCTACTTTCTCCCCCCACCTCCAGCTTTAGCTGTGCAGGCCCATACTGGGGCCCAATTCGGAGCCTTAGTGCATGAACAAACCTGAGTGTGAGGACGTTAACTCCAATGGCAGACCTTCGCCCTTCCTTTTATCAGCTGGGAGGTGCTGTAACCTATCTTACAAGGTTCCTCCTTGCCTTAACTTCCTCTTTCTATTTTTTTTTTCTTTCTCCCAGATGTCACACTCTCATTCCACAAGGTCACATCCCAAATATACTATCGGTGTGCAGTTCTTTTCTTTTCTTTTCTTTTCTTTTCTTTTCTTTTCTTTTCTTTTTTCTTTTCCTTTTCCTTTTCTCGTCTGAGTCTTGGGAGAGACTGGAACAGAATCAAATCATTACCCTAATTATTTACAACTGATACTAAAAGTGGGCAATGATCCTCCAGAAATACCTTAGTGACTCCACTAACTGGCATTTTTGAAATCATGGTCAGGTAAATTACATTATATCGTGACCATAAAAAGAGATGTGAGGGACTGTGTAGGGAAATTATTAAAAGAAAACAGCTCTCAAACTTAAGTTTTAGGCCATTAAGGCTACTTGGTGGAGGGGTGGGGGGGGCAGGGGGGCTTGTTCTCACATGTGGCTGGCTCCAGAGCTTTTGATTCTGCAGGTCTGGGAGTCCTGAAGATATGTTCTATAAGAAGCTCCCAGGCAGTGCTCATGCTCCTGGTCTGGGGACACCTTATGAAAACCACTGGTCTAGAACACACACCATCCAACAGGACTTTCTGTGATGGCAGAAACAGTTTTTATCTGAGCACGTGATATGGAGCCACTAGTCATGGGTGTCTACAGAGCACTTGAAATAAAGATAGTACAATAAATAGTTTAATTTGTTTGACTTTTATTGATCTATTTTTTAAAATTTAAATAGCCACACGTGGCTCCTGGTTTCCATCTTGGACATCTAAGGACTAGATCCTTGCTATTTTCTAACTCCAGACCAACTGGATCATACATTGCATATTAACAAAGTTTTCCAGGACACTGGGATGTGCACTTAATTTGAGAAACAGAAGTTTGGTAACTATTGTCTCCAGTGCTGCACCAGATTTCCTATTCAACTGCTTATTCTGTTCCCCCAAAAGGTATGTTATCTTTCTTCTGCAAGAGGCAGAAGCAGGTAAAGCTCTGTGAATTTGAGGCTAGTTTGGTCTACAGAAGTAGTTCCAGAACAGCCAGAGCTACATAATAGAGAGCTTGTCTAAAAAAATAATAATTTTTAAAAAAGCAAGCAAGCAGGCTGAGCAAGCCATGGGGCAACTCTCCATGTAGCACCCCACCAGGGCTCCTGCTTCAGTTCCTGCCTCCAGGCTCCTGTTTCAAGCTTTTGCTCTGACTTTTCCTTAATGATAGACTATGATTGGGATGTATAAGCCAAAAATACCTTTTCTTCCCTAAGTTGCTTTTGGTCATGTTGTTTTACCACAGCAATAGAAATCTAAAACAAACAAGTAGCTGATATTGGAGGGAAAGTGTTCATTGTCTTTTACTATTTAAAATTTCTGAGTGTTAGAAATATGCTACCTATTTAATATATAAAATAAAATAAATATACATGTTTAATATGGTCCAGTATGTTTGGCTGCCTATTAGTTAATAATTTGCATTATGAACTTCAAAAGTTTTGATTTTTTTGGGAGGGGGAGTTCAAGACAGAGTTTCTCTGTTGTAACTCTGGCTGTCCTGGAACTCATTCTGTAGACCAGGATGGCCTTGACTTCACAGAGATCTGCCTGCTTCTGTCTCCAGAGTGTTGGGATTAAAGCTGTGTTCCACCCTACCACCCCCTCCTTCCCCACCCCTGGGCAAAAGTTTTGATTTTTAAAAACTATTTTCTTTAGACAAGGTCTATGTAGTCCTAGCTAGCTCAGATCTGCCTCTGCCATCCAAATGATGGGATTAAAGGCAGGCACCACCACACCCAGTATGATGTCATTTGATTCTGATATTTCTCTGTTTATTTTTTATTTAGATGGAGATTAGAGAAAGTGGAGAGCTGGAATCACCTACTATTGTTGGCTTGGTGTTGATATTTGGCTTTAATTCCAGTAGCACACTCTTTATGAAATTGAGTGCAACAGAGTTTGGTACATATATGTTTATGTTAATAGTATCTTTTTGGTAAATTGTTATCTCTCCACTATAAATTGTCTTTTTTTTTTTTTTAAATCTCATCTAGTTAGTTTTAGTTTGAAGTCAGATTTTATTTTAAGGTGGTGCCTGCCTTTAAAAATGAGTTTCTTTCTTTTTTTTAAATTAATTAATTAATTTTTATTTCATGTGCACTAGTGGTTTGACTGTATATATGTTTGTTTGAGGGTGTCAGATCCTCTGGAACTGCAGTTACAGACAGTTGTGAGCTGGGAATTGAACTCCGGTCCTCTGGAAGAGCAGCCAGTGCTCTTAACTGCTAAGCCATCTCACCATTCCCTAAAATGAGTTTCTTACAGACAAAAGAAAGATGGATTTTGTTTCTTAATCTATTCATCCAACAGGTATCTTCTGATCAAAGAGTGAAGACCATTGATATTTAAAATTACTACTGAAAGGGCCTGAAAAGATGGCTCAGAGGTTAAGAGCACTGGCAGTTCTTCTAGGAGTCCTGAGATCAACATCTAGCACCTACATGGCAGCTCACAACTTTCTATAACAAGATCTGATGCCCTTCCCTGGTTTGCAAATTGACATGCAGACAAAGCAGCCAAACACCTTAAATAAATAAATCTGAAAAAAAAAAAGTTATCACTAAAAGGTATATGTTGATTACAGTCATTTTGTTGTTTCTGTTCTTGGTCATACTTTTTCAGTATTTTTCAGTAATTATAGCTTTATTTGCTTTCTTTCTAGAATCTCTTGATTATGTTTATTCCTCTCCTCTGTCTAAAGTATCACTCTGGAGCTGGCTTGGTGGACGTCAAATCTTTTAGCCTGCTTGTATCATGGAAAGTTTGTTTGTTTCTTTGTTTCTCAATTATGGCAGATAGTTTTGCTGGATACAGTAATCTAAGTTGACAGTTGTGGTCTTTTAGAACTTGGAATACATTGCTCCAGGCTTGTCAGGCTTTCAACGCTCCTGTTGAGAAGTCAACTGTTAATTCTGATGGATTTTCTTTTATATGTGACTTGCGTTTTTCCTCTTACAGCTTTCAATACCATTTCTTTGTTCTGTATATTTTGTGTTTTAACTATGATGTGCAGTGGTGAGTTTCTTTTCTAGTCTTGTCTAGTTGGTGTTCTGTGTGCTTGTCATTTCTGTATGGTTATTGCTTTCTCAAGTTTGGGGAAGTTTTCTTTTATGATCTTGTTGAAGGTCTGGTCTATGTTTTGACCTGGGATTCTTCTCCCTCATCAATTTTTATAACTCAAAGATTTGGTCTTTTCTTGGTATTCCAGAGTTCTTTCATGTTCTTTTCCTATAGATTTTTAAAGTTTTTTTTTCATATTCTTTGCTTGTGTGATCTAACTCTTCTATTCTATCTCAAGTCTTGACATTCTATCGTCTACTTGATCCATTCTACTTGTAAGAATTTCCCCTGGGTTTTCTAGTTGGATTATTGAGTTTTTCAATCCCATCTTCATTTTGGCTTGAGTTCTTTTCAATATTTCTCTTTGCTGAATTCAGTTTTCAGATCCTGGATTGTCTTCATTCTTTCATTTATTATTTCATTATTCATTATTTAATTTAGCCTTATGTTTTTGTTTTCTTGGACATTAGTCAGGCATTTATTCTCTGTAAGTTCATTCTTTTTAAGTTCACTGAGCTGTTTGTACCTTATTTAAATGCCTTGAATTCTTTGGTGAAGTTTGTGGTTGTTCTTTTAAGTTCATCTAGGTAATTGTCTTTGGACAACCTTTCTGTAGAACTGGTGGAATTTGGGGATGACATACTGTCTTGACCTTTCTCATTGCTTTTGTGGTGAGACCTGGACATGTAGATTTCCTTTGTTGGCTGTGTGTCTGACGTGGGCACAGCAAACTGAGCTGGTTCACAGAATGTGCTGCCCAGCCCTAACCTGGAGGTTGGGAAAGGTGAAGGTGGAGATCACCTGTCTGGGATGGGGTCCTGGTTGTGGGACTTGGGGGAGGATGTAGAGATTGGGTAGTAGAGAGGCGGGGGAAGAAATGGAAATTAAGAGCAGAGAATAGTTCTGTCCACCACTGCTAATGATGGAGGTCGATCTTGATGACAACCTTTAGAGGGTCATCATCATCACACATTCCAGAGGAGCTGGGTCACATTTGTTTCAAAGATAGGAAAATGGGGAAGTATATTCTGACTTCACAAGGAGAAATAAAGTCTGGAATCAAGGAGACCTTTTTAAGTCTTTTGGCAGCAAAAAGTATATAAACTACCAGGAAATCAGCAATTTCCTCTAAAGCCCTCAAACAGTCTTTGGTTGTAGGACACTTTTTCTTTTTTAATTGCTGGAAAGGCTTTTGGGATCTTTACAGCCAGCAGTGAATAAATATCTATAAAAGCATCCAATCTGATCTTGGTTCTGTCTACACTTAAAGAAGGCTGTTGTAGTAGTTACTGCCATGGGGGCTCCCCAAGAGAGACAAGGAGACGTTTTCATAGACTCAAATCCTGCCAGACCTCAGCAGAGGGAACCAAGGTCATGGCAAGTACCATCCTCAACGGTGGAACTCTGAGCATCTGAGCTCCGATGTTTTTACTATTTCAGAACTCCTCAGGTATTCTACTGATAGCACATGCAGATCATTAGCAATCAAACGTCCCCCACAGAAATCCAACACCTGTAGACAATACAAAACGCTAAGACCTAGAGAGACCCTTTTTCCAACAGTGCACAAAAACTATTTTAAATATAACTAAAAATAAACTTCCACAACAAAGGTCAAAGGACTTCTTGAAAACTTGTTTTCTCTAGACTGACTCTTTTAGCCTCCATGTTTTGAGTTGGCAGCTGGAACCATGTAAAAACCTATTGAGATGGTAAACTTACTTGTCTTTGTGAGGCATGATGGCTTTCAATAAACAGATCCTTCAAGAGAAGACAAAGCTCAGATTTATTTAAAAAAAATAACAAACAGTAAAATGCTTATTTATTTCTCTACTTGAGACAAGGTCTCACTACATAGCTCTGGATGCATTGGAAATCACTAGATAGCACTGGCTGGTCCTGAACTGAACTCATGGGCAATCTTCTGCTTTAGTTTCTTGAAAGCTAGAGTTATAGGCGTGTAACATCACAAAATGCATACATTTGAGGTACACAATTCTGTGAGTTTTGAAAAGCTGGAAGTTTTCCGTTGCAATTCCCACAGTTAGCTATTGCATGCTGAAAATGGTTTGGGCTGAAGAGACATATAGTGTTCACTGTTCAGGGACAAACAGTACCACAGGGCAAATATCCCAAGCAGAATTCACCGTTGACATAAATATTCTCAACTACTTCTCCTATTTCTATAGAAAAAATTACTTGGATAATCCTTATGTTATAGATGAGGAAACTGCAGCTTGGAGAAACAAGTAAGTCTCTGGGTCAGCATCTCACATCAGCACTGTCAGGCTCCACTGCTGGACTGACTATCAGTCAGGAGGCCCAGCTACCCTGGAAGAAAATAATTCCCTGGCTTGTCTCCAACACAAGCTGTTTTTGTGATTTGGGGAATTCATTTAGCCAGGTGCAGCTTTGTCTTGTTTTTGTTTGTTTGTTTTCCCCTATTGCTGAGACAAAACATCCTAATGAGAATAACTTAAGGAAGAAAGTTCATTTTGGCTCACAGTTCAAGGTTACAGTCCTTCCTGGTGGGGAAGTCAAGGCAGCAGGAGCTCAAGGCAGCTGCTCACATCACACCCATGCTCAGGAAATAGAAACAAGATTGCAAGCTGCTGCTAAGTTCCCTTTGTCCATGTGTACAGTCTAGGACCCACAGCCCAGAAAATGGTCAGATCTATAATTAAGATGGGTCTTCCACGTCAATTAATGCTATCAAAAATCTTCATGCGCATGTCCAGAGGGCCACCTCCCAGGTGATTCCAGCTCCTGTTAAGTCATCCGATAAAACTTCATATCTCTTATCTCTTAAAGAGAAAGCTGGGACAGCTGCCTGGTCCCTCAGATGCCCCTGATTCCCACAACCCCACCACCAGAATTCACAGAGCAGTGATTAAAGTGTTCTGATTCAGTAGCCCTAGAGCTGAGTCCCAAACAGCCCAGAATTTCACAAGCACAACAAAACCAAACAAAAATTCAAGTAGAAATGCCACATGGGCTTGCAAGCTGCTCAGCCTGTTCCCAGCAAACCCCTCCTCCCCACTTTCCCCACCAGGAGCAGCTGGAACAGGGCACCAGCACAATGCCATACAGTGGAGTTCAGGAGGCTAAAGAAACAAGTGGAGAGGAAGTACGTTGGGCGCCCGTCCAGCAGGACAATGTGGCCAGTGTCTTCTGTCTGGATTCTCTGCTCTTGTTACATCTCAGAGCCACGGAAAAAGAGATTGGCTGAGCTGCCCTTGTGCTTTTGGCTTTCAGCTCTGTGCTGGTCAGAGCATCCTACATCACATCGCCTCATTTGCTTCCTCCTCCCACTGGCTTCTCTTGGCAATGAAAGTTCACTATTGTCAGCCTGAGTAGGAGGGAAGTGCAACACGAGAGCCTGACAGTTCTCCCTGCAGCAAGAAAACTGACTTTCAAATTCTGTGTCTAACACGCAATAGCTGTGCAGATCAGCGTGCTCCACCACCTAAGGCTCACTTTCTATGTAGATAAGATTAACAATAACTTCAGAATGCTCCTGTGAAGCCCGAGAATGACAGTGCGCATAAACGCTGTAAGTCCCAAAGCCTGGCTGTATTTTGAAAGATACATACATATACACACGTACATGTAATACATACATGTAATTTATATGTATGCATCTATGTGAGTGTATGCAGGTACCTTCAGAGGAGAGGCCAGAAGAGACCCTGGGACTGGAGTTGAAGACAATTGTAAGCCACTGAAAACTTGGGTCCTCTGGAGGGGCAGCAAGCTCTTAAACACTGAACCATTTCTTCAGCGCCTTCTTGGTGTATTTTTACCTGTTGGCAAAAAAAAAAAAAAAAAAAAAAAAAAAAATGTGGCTTGGGTAATACTTTTTCTGCCCTGTAACTGGAAACATTGATTCACCACAAGCAGATGAGGCAGCACCAGTACTCCCTGTCTCAATCTACTCTTGAGGTCCTACTCTTGGGGTCCTACTCTTGGGGTCAATGACCCCTCCTCTGACTGTACCCTATAAAAGGCACCCTAAAACCTGCATTAAATGAGATCACCCCACGGCACATGTCTCCCTAGTTCCTGAACTCACTCAACTCACCGGGCTCCAACCGAAGACAGGATGGGAACACTGTAAGAACCCCATCCATCCACACAGTGATCCCACGCAGCTCCCCAGCTGGGGACAGCCAGCCACAGGTGGCTCTGGCCACTCCATCGGGCTTTGGGAGCTTTGATTGGGAACATGCGTGTGGGTGAGATTTTATTACAACAGATCTTATCAGGTGCTGCATGTCTTGGTAGCATTGGAGGAGCTTTGCTAGCTGTTAGTGCTAGCTGGGGTCTTGTTGGTGCCAGAGCAAGGAGGAGGAGTGGCCAAACTCCCACCATTCTCAAGGTGGGAATTCCGGGAATCAAAATACATTTCCACATGAATGCATGCTGCTGCACAGCTCCCTTCTTTACTTATATAGTCCGGGATCCCAGGCAGGGAATGGCGCCACCCACAATGAGTAGGTCTTCTGATTGCCCAGAGGCTCAATCCTCCAGCAATTCCAGATTCTGTGAAGTTAACTAGCCTAGTGTGGAAGAGAGCTATTGGAATTTACCATTCACCACCAAGATTTTCATTCAAACCACCTTCAACTCCCTCAGCTCCCTCAAGTGAGCCTGGTGTTCCAAAATTCAGAGATTCTTTAGAAGCCTGGGAGCCCGATAGCTTATTTTTTCTCATTGTTGTTGCTGTTGTTGTTTTGTCTTTTGTTTTTCTGAGACAGGGTTTCTCTATTCTAACTCTGGCCGAATCCTCAGAAGACACCTTACACGCTTCAGGAGTGGGGTCAGACTGACGCCACCGCATCCTTGCGTATCGCAAAAGCAGAAAAAGATTGCAGGTGAAAGAAATTTCTGCTTTGGAATGTGGTGTCAGAGACAGTTTCTGAACCTCTCAAGTAGAAAGGGAAACTACCCCTCGCTGAGTCTAGGTCATAAGGATGTGGTGAGCACTTCAGAGATGTCTCAAAGCCCGTTATCAACAGCTGCTTATGAAGTGTTTTCTCTGGCCACAGAAGACCACAGGGACACATCCATTGCTTGAATAAGCTTGCTGCTTTCAATTTAAACTCAGCCATCTTGGATTGGACTATAAAAGTCGCATTGCTTGTGCATATCTGGACAGTTTTTCCTTTCTGTTTGCATTTGACTGTTTTTTTTTGGTGCTAGGTGCCCCAGTGTCACAGGTCAATTTGACACAATATTGGAGAAGAGGTATTCAAGGGTTTCCCATAGCTTTTCAAAAGCAGAATAATACATCAGATGCATAGCAAAGACTCTTTGCTATAGTGACCTGGTAAACTAAGAGAATTCTCCTTCTAACAAACGAACCATTCCTGGAGACTGCCAGGAAAGGGCCAGTAAGAGGCTATGCCTTTCTTCAGTGGGGAAACATTTCTGAAGAGACATTTGAGTAACTCATACCTCGGGTGTAGGGTGATTGCCTAGCACACATGAGGCTCTGGGTTCAATCCCCAAACATGACCAATAATAATGACCAAAAAAATTAAATTTCAAAAGAAAAACATTAAAAACTGAAATAACACTTCCCGCAGGCAGCTCCAAGTGTGTTCCTATCATGTGTATTCTGAGAGGAAGATATTCAGGGACCAGGACACCGTGGAAAGGGATGTGCTAGGTTTTGTAATGTAAAATGTGTAAGGGTTGATGTAAAATGCATAAAGCCGAGATACACTCCACTTCTCATCTGTCCTTCCTTGTCGGTGCGCCTCCTTTCCCCCTGGTCCTCACCTGTATCATCCTTAGCTTTATACCTGACAGTAAACAACGTTTGCAGTTCTGCTCTCCTCTGTCTCCCTTTCTCTTCCTTCCATTTTCCTTTATCTCAGACCATGGACAGCAATGTGAAAAGAACAAGAAATAATAAGAGAAGGTCAAAAAGGAGCGGGTGGATGAACCTTCCTTCGCTGTGGTCCCGGCTGGCAAGTTCACCCACCGTCTCTAACTGAGCCACTGTGCAGGCCCAGCTGTGCCCTGGGGCACACTATTGGGAAATGCTGCTTCCAACCTAAACTAGAAATTAACTCTTACCTCTCTTCCCTTCTCTCTCCTTCCCTCTCTCTTTTTCTCCCTCCCTTCACTGTTCTTCTTTTACTCACTCTGTTCTTCCTTCATCCTCATCTTTCTATGTAGCCTGCCTTTCCTTAAATCTGCAACTTCTTTGCTCCAATCTCCAAAGGGCTGAATTATAAATATGTACCATCATGCTTGGCTTTCAAAGATCATGTTTAAAAGTGTGATCACGTTTAAAAGTCCATCTAGTCTAAGAACAAAAGTTAAATTTTAGTTACTATGCCTAAGATATCTTTAAAGGAAAAACAGATAACCTCCTGGAATGCTAGGAGGGGCTGTTCAGGTGAGATAGTCCTGAATCTCCCTTGCCCAAGGACATAACCTCTTGGATTATTGGGTAGAAAGTGGCTAGAACCCAAGTTGGCTCTACTGCACCAGATGTACCTGGTCACTTGTAGGCGAGAGATAACTCAGACAGGAAGTACATCAGGATAGATGCTTGCCACTGATTGGACCTGGTGGGAAGCCTTATGGGTTCTACCTTTTTAAGTACCTGTGCCACGTGATTCAAGGCCATTCTGTGGGCACTCTGGAGGTGACAGATTCACTCGATGGGTATCTCAGAATAGACATGGTCAGAGTTCATCTTCCTGGGCAGTATTTAATTAAAGCTTTCTTGCTTCAAATTTGGCTCAATTGTGGTGGTCTTATTTTCGACCGGATTTGGGATTTACATAATTCTTGACCAGATTTGGGATTTACACTAGATCCAGTTAGATTCAGTTAGATTCAGTATGGCAGCTCACACCGTCACCCCAGCATTTGAGAATCTGAGGAAGGAGGATTGCTGTGTATTTGAGGCCAGCCTGGGCTACATAATACGTTCCACGACAAAGTAAAACTTTGTCTAAAAAATAAAAGTAAAACAAAACAACAGAGAATTGTAGTGAGATCCTAAAAGCACATTTGCTTTTATTCCCAGAATTCCTTTTATTTGATATTATTTCAGTAAGAGTGGTATGTGCTATATATACATTGATATATAAGAAATAAATATCCATACTTATCTTCATCTTTAAATTATGTATCATCACATCTAATATATAATTGCATAATAGCATACATAGTGTATAAATATATAAAGCATTAACCTTTATGTATAGATTGTATAACTATATGTATTTTTAAAATTTGTTTTATTTTTAATCGTGTGTATGTGTTTGTGTTGTGTGTTTGTGTGTATCTAAGTGTAGGTCTGTGTATGAGAAGATTCATACAGAGGCCAGAAGAGGATGTTGGATCCCCTGAAGTTGCAGTAACAGACAGTTGTGAGCCACCCAACATGGGTGCTGGGAACTGAACTTTAGTCCTCTGTAATGTGATCTTAACTGCTGGACCATCTCTCCAGGCTCTACAGATATATATTCAATGTAAAAACCTTCATACAAACCCTGCTAAAATTGTCTTACCACTAAGACTTCTATATTTGTGGATTCATTGTTATTTAAAACCCAGGGCAATTTGAAATGACAAATTCTATGACCCCATTCATAACAACAAACCAATTTAAGACAGTTATAACATTTCCTTAGTTTGGTATAACAAAAATATGTCAGTGACAAGTCAGACTAAAGGATAAATGAAGGGACCAGAGTCGGTACAGGACACACCGAGGCCAGGTTCTCAGCACAAAGGGGATTTATTTGCCCTGGAGTGACAAAGGACTAGGGGCAGGGAGTGAGGGATAGGAATAAGGGACAAGGAAACAAGAGACAAGGGATGAGGGACAGAGAACAAGGGACTGTCTCTGGATAGGATAGAGAGACAGCATGGCCCATGAGCAAAAGGAGAGTTTTAATGGGTCCTAGGCAGGAAGGGAAGAAGAGGAGGTACTGTTAGAGAAGGGTTGCTGTGGTTGTCTCTGATTGGCTGGGAGGAAAACTGAAGGGGAGGACATGTGGACTTTTTGGGAAAGAGGTCTGCAGAGACACATCTGGGAGCTGGGCCTTTATGTATGAGGCTGGAACTTAACCTGTGTCTGGCTGATGTGATATATTTGAACTTATTCTCAAATATTATAAAGCTACATGTACTTCTGTGCAGTAATAAGAATTGTGAACAGCTGCTTATCCACCAGCCTGAGCTACTGCCAGAAAGTTACCTTCCTTAGCTATTGGAGCCAGCTTTTTAGGTGTGTTCCCTGGAATGCAGAAAGCATGCTAGTTTGGAGCCTCAGCAATTGTCTACCCAATGGACCTTGATTGGAGCAGTTGTCTTTCTAATATTGATTCTGCCTATTGAGATATTGGTGCCGAAAGCATCTGATTGTATTAATGCTAATGGAGGAAATTTAAGGGGGAGGGCTCCCTCAGCCTAAGCACAGGTCAGGGAAGACCTTACTGGGGTCTTAAATGGACCTGTAAAGGGCATCATGTCAGCTAGCTAAGTTGGGGGTTGGTGTAGTAATATGTTGCTGTGTCGTCTCACCAAGGATGAAAAGGAGGCATATTCATTGGTGCAAACCCTACCAGACCTCAGTAGAGGGAAGCACTATCCTGGCAAATGCCTTACTGGACAATGAAACCCTGAACATCTGAGCTCAGGTGTTTTTACTGATACAGAACTCCTCAGGTGTTCTACTGATAGATAGCACATGCAGATCATAAGCAATCAAACATCCCCCACACGAACCCAACACCTGCAGACAATACAAAAACACCGAGACCTAGGCAGCCCTCACCCAACAATGCATAAAGCAATTATTTTATACATAACTAAAAATAAACATCCACAACAGGTAGGCACACTGTAAAAGTACTATTCATCATGCATCAAGGCCTGTGTAATGGTGGACTTGCCTTCAATAAAATACTTAGACGCAATGTGCTTGGGATTGGCACCAGGAGAAACAGGTCAGTCATGAGAGGCTGAAGTCTCTGTCAGTCGGCCAAGTGAGGTGAGATCCTCTGCCTTAGCCATCCAGGTTTTCCATCACAGAAAGTTGTTTTGGCTCTTCATTGGAACCCGCTGGGGATATTATTATTAATTCCATAACAGGTTGACCTTTCGTGACCCATCACCATCTTGGGGTTATGTGGGAGATGGAGTTGGGACTAACAGTGAGCTTCCCTATCACAGAAAGCAGAGGAGGAGCTATGAAACAGGAGAATTCCATTAGAATAACTGGAACATGGAGCAATTGTCTTGTGGGAAGAGAATGCCAAAAGGTAATTGGAGGTATACATATACATGGAGAAATGAAATGCACTTTAAAATATGGTTTGGAAAAACAATCTTTTCTCAGCTAATGCTCTGGGCAATAGAAGCTACAGGAAAGTCAAGACTTCTAACCAAACAGATGTTTTCTTTCTACACATTTAGCTGTAACAACAAATTGGTCCATTTATGAAAATTTTTCACACTGCCCTTTTTTAATGATAGACATAATGTTTTGCTGCCCACATGAGTGCCCAGGTGCTGTTTCCAGAGCTGACGGTGGCTGCCATGCCCATTGGGGTTCCTGGTGTGGGCATGCCCACATGTGCCAGGAACAGCCAGGCACAGGACAAGCGCCATGTAATCTCACATATGTGTAAAACATTAAAAGTCTGATTTCAGCTGGGCAGTGGTGGCACGTGCCTTTAATCCCAACACTCAGGAGGCAGAGACAGGTAGATCTCTGTGAGTTCAAGGCCAGCCTGGTTCAAAGAGGGAGTTCCAGAACAGCCAGCATTACAACAGAGGAAACCTGTCTCAAGAAGCCAAAAACAAAACAAAGAAAAAGCTGATTTCAGCCAGGTATAGTAGAGCACGCCTGAGAGGCAGAGGCTGGAGGATGGTGAGTTCCAGGCCGGCTGGTTTCAAGATTGCTTTTCTTCTTTCCCCTTTTAATTCACTCCAGGACCCCAGCCCATGGAATGGTGCTACCCACATTCAGGGTGGCTCCTCTCTCTGAAATTCTCTGGAGGGGCTAAAGATGGGTAACGGTGGGTAAAGGGGTTTGCTGCCAAGACTGAGGACCTGAGTTTAGTTCCCAGAATGCACATGATAGGAGAGAACAGGTTCCTGCTTGCTGTTCTGTCCTCCCACACATGTGTAGTGTGCCTTCAAACTCATGCTACGTGCATGTCCCTGTCTCCATCCTACCCTGCTCCCAAAAACAAACAAGCAAACGAACAAACAGATGAGGTTTTTTAATCTACAAAGCAGAACAGTAAAAGCCCACATATTTTCCTGTAAGTAACATGTTTGACTTTTTAAAGGACAGTTCATACCAACAAGCTAGCTGATGTCCCAACATAAACTGCTTCTGAAAAGCATAAATGACATTTTATTCATTTTGTTTGTTTGAGAGAGGACCTCATGTATCTAAACTGGCTTCATATTCCTCGCTGTAGTTGTGGATGACATTAAACTTCTGATCCTCCTGCTTCCACCTCCTGAGTGCCGTGACTACAGGCATGTACCACCATTAATGATTTATGCAGGGCTGGGGATGGAATCCATGGCTTTGTGCATGCTAGGAAAATACTCTGCCAATTGAACTCCATCCCCAGCCCCAAGTGATGTTTTCTCTATAAATAACTGCTAATTTCTTTATCTTTTATAAAATTGACTATTAACTATGCAAATATTTTAGAAACAGAATAGTTATACAAACACTCTACCAACTGAGCTCCAGTCCCAGACCTGTGTGCTGTATCTTACCTAGCCGGTACTCCATTGGTTGAGTGCTTACCTAACTAGCATTCAGGAGGTAGCTATAGGAGGATCACAAGTGCAACGTCATTCTTAGCTACACTGCAAGTTCACTACCAGCCTGGGATATGGGAGACTCTATCTCAAAAAACAGAATGGGGGTTGGGGAGATGCCTCAGTTGGTAAAGTACCTGCCATGGAAGCATGAATGTGCTGGATAGGTTTTTTTTTTTTTTGTCAACTTGACATAAGTTAAAGTCATCTGAGAAGAGGAAATCTCAATAAAGAAAATGGCTTCATAAGATTGGGCTGTAGGTAAGCCTGTAAGTCATTTTCTTAATTAGTGATTGATGTGGGAGGGTCCAGCCCATTGTGGGTGGTGCTATTCCTGGGCTGGTGGTCCTGGAAGAAAGCAGGCTGAGCAAACCTCGAGAAGCAAGCCAATTAAGCAGTACTTCTCCATGGTCTCTGCATCAGCTCCTGCCTCCAAGTTCCTGTTCTGCTTGAGTTCCTGTCCTGACTTCCTTCAGTGATGAGCAGTGATATGGAAGAATAAGCCAAATAAAGTCTTTCCTCCCCAATAGCTTTTGGTCATGGTGTTTTGTCTCAGCACTAGAAACCCTAACTAAGACACCTCATCATTTTTTAATCTTTAATTTTTTGAATAGTCTATAATTTATTTTAGAGATTGTATTATAATTACAACATTTCCCCCTTCCTTTTCCTCCTTTCAAACTGCCTCAGATATCCCTCTTTGTTCTCTTTCAAATCTATGACCTCTTTTTACTACTTGTGAAAGATATATATATATATATATACATATATATATATATATATATACAACCTGTTCAGTCTGTATATTATGTTACTTGTATATATGTTTTCAGGGGTAATTGTTTGGTAGTGGGTAACCAATAGGTGTGCTGTTCCCTGAGGAAGACTATTTCTCTGACTCTCAGCGTTCCTTAGTTGCCTGCAGCTCTTTACATATGTTTGAGGCTTCACGGGCTTCCCCTTGTCCACTTTAGCATGCCTATTGTTGTCCTCATTTGGCTCACAATTGGGCAGTTTGGTGAGATTATGGGCATAGCATCTAACATTACTAGGAGACACAATCTCACAGCAAACTCCCTGACCCTCTGGTGCTAACACTTTTTCTGCCTCGTCTTCTGAAATGTTCCCTGGATGGCTCATCATAAGAGCCTTACTGCTCTTCCAGAGGACCCTTTGGGAGGTGGCTCTCAACCATTTGCAACTTCAGCTTCAGTGGATCCAACCCTGACTTCTGGACCCCACAGGCTCTTGCTCTCATGTACACACACACACACACACACACACACACACACACACACACGGGTGGGAGATTTACATACAATTATAAATAACATTTAAAAACAAATATAAAACCAACCCGAAAACTGGTACAAACACAATTATCACTTGGGCATAAAAACACATTTATTAGTTAAACTTGTACCATCAGAGAGATATCTAGAAACACCCAGAAGTACATGCAATGTAGGAAATGCAAAATTTCATCACTCCTAAAAAAGGACTTTAACAAGTAATAAATGAAATAAAATGTCACAGCAGCCCTCTTGTGCTGGGATGGTAGGAACGAGCCACTGCTCCTGGCTGCATATCCTACGTTTTGACACATATTTTGTACTATAAGGACCTGAATTCTGCTTCCTGGCACCCATATATAAAAAGCAGGGCACGATGATGTGTCTGCAGTGCCAGCACTTGGTCGGTAGAGACAGGAGGTGGCAGGAGGCTGACTGGCCGTTAGTCTGATCAAATTGGAAACTTCCATGTTGATTGAAGAGCCTATCTCAGAAAAACAAGGTAGAGAGTGAGAGAGAAGCCACCTGCTATCAGCCTCTGGTGTACACACACATATACAGAGTACAGTAGATACTTTGGGATACTGGGGAACAAAACAACTAACCAACAGATCCCAGCAATAGTCAGTCAGTCAACCTCTTCCCCTCCCTCCTTTTCTCATATCACACTGTAGCCCAGACTGGCCTGAAACTCATAGTGATTTTCCTGGCTCAGCCTCGTGACTGCTGGGATGAGAGGCATCTGCCACCTTGCTTAGCCCAACCCTCTCTTACCAAAGGAAAAGAATACAGAGTGGGCGCCTGCCACACTGTCCTCACATTCACCGGCATCTTTTGCAGCTTGCAGAGGGAAGGTAGTTCTGGATGAGAGGTAAGACTGCAAAACTACACACATAGCAACCAGATTCCATCTCCACAGCAATGGACTGGAAAGTGATGATTTCACTTGAACCCAGTGCCTATGATGAGGGGTCACTCCAATGTCCCTGATGTAAACATGCTTTGTTTTCAAAGCAGTGTCAGAAGGTTTGCATCGAAGCACACTATACCCCCTCACAGAGTCTCCCTTTGTAAAGAGCAAAGCCGCCTGGCCTTCAGAAGCCTGGAAGCTGCATCCTTCAGTGAAGCAGTGACAGGAGCTGGATATAAAGAACTCCTCAAACTAACAGTGAGCTGGATATAAAAGAACTCTCCAAACTCAAACTAACACCTTAAGACCAAGGAAAGGAAAGGGTCAAGCTGCACTCCATGCAAGGAACACTCGGGGAAAGAAATGCACAAGTCAAACAATGCAGGTACACAGTTTCCGAAGGCAACAGGCCAGTGTCTGTTATAGTGCCCTGAGGGCCTTATTGTTTTTCTGTTTGTTTTGCTTTGCTGCATAAACTTCTCGTGTGACTGTACAGTAGCTGGGACCTTTACCACAGGAGAGATCTATGTGAAAGCACACTTGTGCACACAACACTGGCATCTGCATGACGGTAAAGTTCTTTATAAAACGCTCATTTGCCATCTGCAGGATTATGTGGAGCATAAGCTATGCTCCAAGTATCTGAAAGACTACTAATACTAGCCTGGCTTGATTAAGTCTTCAGGCGATTCAAGAAGTTAAGAGGTAAGCCTACTTACCCTCTTCCATATATACTGACAATAACATTTTCCACACGAGAAGAGTCAAATCCTTTGTGTCTACATGCTTAAGGTCAAAATTTGAATAAATTCACAAAAGAGTATTTTCCTCAATTTGTAAACTCTGCTTTGCCAAGCCGGGACCTCAGCTGCCCACTGGGTAATCCAGCTGCTGATGGGCGATCAGCCTGGCCTTCTTATTAAATATGGCATTAAAATTTAGGCTTCTGTGAAATCAAGAAATCATGATCCTGGGCTTTCGAGAAACTTCTTCAAAGGATGAGTTCATGGGTTTGGAACAACTTAAAGCCTCTGCTTTAGCAAAATAATGGATTCCAAAACTTTGGGGCAATGGATTCTTAGACTGCCTATTCAGAACAACAGGGAAGGTTCATGCTCTCCTGTGTGAAATGCTTTCCTACTTTTTCTGTTGTGTAGTATGATGTGTGTGTGTGTAGTCTACATACATGAACAGATGCATGCATGAAGACACATGTGCATGCATGTGGCATGTTCATGGAGGCCAGAGGACAATGTCTGATGCCCTTCCACAGGTACTGTCCGCCATGTTTTCTGAGACAAGGTCTCTCACTGGCTGCCCAGCCAGAGAGCTCCAGGCATCTGCTTGCTTTTATCTCCTCAGGGCTGGAATTCCAAGCACACACCACTATACCTGGCTTTTTGTGTGACTTCTAGGTACTAGAGCTCAAGTCCTCATCTTGAAAGGCTGTCTCTCCAGCCCTAGTATGACTGTTTTTTATTGTTGCTGAACACATTCCAGGCTCACTCCAGCCCAGGATTTTACATTGTAGAACTTGAAGCCTGGAAACACAAGAGTGAACCTTGGGTGGATGGCCTCATAAGCAGGAGACCAAGAAGCAATCTTCCCTAATGCTTAGTGACTAAACAGCAGAAACCTGATTTGTTTGTGACACTGCACAGGATTGTTGATAACTTGTGTTGGCCAATTAGATAACAGGAAATTTTCCCATTTCAAGAGGGTCTTGGCTTATAACAGGTTTCATTACTATGGAATCACTTCAAAAAAAATTCTTCATATTATAGATAGCAAAGTTATTTTTTACACCCACTGGGCAAGTACTTATTTTATGCCCTCTAATTGCCCCCAACTGTGCCAGGCACCAGGAAGATACCAGCATGCAGAGGAGACTCAACTTTGGTCAACTGTGAACTGGACAGTACTCAGCAGAGAGGGTATTTTCTTTCAGAGTTTGTCGTAGGTGAAAAGACAACCTAGGGAAGAAAATGACAAGTCCTGCTATTGCCATAATATATCTCCAGCAGCCTACATCATGTCCTAAAACAGGGCGGCTACCATCTTCCAAATGGATTTGCTTTTCCATTGCAAACACGCCTATTTCTGATTTTAAAGATAAGTGACACAGGCTCTTGTCCATATGGGATTCCAAGTGACAGACTCATCCTGCTTCAAAAATGGCAAAACAATTCCTCACTGATTAAAACAAACAAACAAACAAACCCAAAAAATCCAAACAAAAAAACAAACAAAAAAAGCCTCGATGTGACCTAAATGACCTAAATCATCTAGTATTAAAACTGACATTGTTCAGTAACAAATGTTCTGTTCAAGTGGAGCCTTGTCTCTTCAGCTTTCTGTAAGGCAAGTAACACAGCCTCTAAATAAATGGCCAGCTGTGCTGGACAACAGCTGCCATGCTCAGTGAAGGCAGCAACCTAAGCCACAGTGGTGTCATTAGAGTCCAGAGGCTCTTCGAAGTTTGTACTTTGCTTTTGCTCTGAGCACCTGAGTAATTCTAAACCTTTTAGGAAGCCGAAGAGTGATGTGGTCTCAAGTTCAGAAGATTCTTAAGTCTTAGTTATCTCCAAACCTATCCTGCAATTCTTTCTTTTCCAGTGTCAAGGATCAAACCGCAGGCCTTACGCATAGTAGGCAAGCATTCTATCACTGGGCTGCAACCCCAGCTCTTCCTTTACTGTATTTTTATTTACCACCGTATTAATAACAGCAATTTATTGTTAGTCTCCATCACTAATACCTTTTCAGTTGCAACAGGATTCTATAGTCAGAAAACAAACAAACAAACAAAAAGAGAAACAAACAAAATCCCCACAGTGAACGTATTTAAAATGTTTATTCTCTCATCAGCGCTCTCTTGTCTTCCTTTCTGTCTTGGAAGAGGAGAATCATCTAAAAACCAGAGCTTCGTGCTCTGGAATACCGTACTTTCCTTTGTGCTCGTCGAATAGTTTCTTTAGCTCCTCCATGTAGGTCTGATGCAGCTCTTCAATCTGCTCTGGGGTCGGGTTCAGAGTCTTCCGAACCGGGATAGGGCGGCCAACTGTGAAAAACAGAGCACTCATCATCTTCACCGAACAGCCACCGCTGCGCCGCAGCCCGCGTCTCCAGTGGGCAGCTGAGGTCGGGGCTGCCAATCCGCATCCCTCCAGCCTGCTGGCTCCAGTCCGCTCCTCAGCTCACTGGCTGCCGACCTCAGTCACACCATCCCACTCGACAACGAATAAAGAGTTTCTCTTGGTGGTTTGACTTTTGAGTCAAACGCGCTACTGTGCTGACTGCAGCTGCTGCGAGGAGAGTGGGCGTCGCTGTGGGCCACGTCACCCTCATTCTCCCCGGGGCACAGCTGACAGCCGGACCACAGTGTTCTTATTATGATCGACTGTGAAATGCTCAGGTCACGTGGCGTCCCTGTAGCCTGACTCTATCTGTCTAAACAATCGAAAGTGCCACATAGTTTTACAGTGAAGCATCTGTACGAGAGAAAGTCATAAAATCACAAAACTGGAAGCAACCGCAGCGCAGTAGGGAAACAGTTACATAAGCTGGGCAACCTTATTCACTGGAATCCTAGGCAGCTGCCGTTTTTAAAAACTAAATAACAAATATATGCCACACACGATGTCCAAAATGTCAAAGAAAAGCTGCAACATGAAATGTAATTCTATTTATGAAAATAATTATATTTCTAGATGCACCAGTGTTTTCAGTACACAGGAAAACTCTGGAAAGATCAATAATTCTGGGAAGGAGACAGGGTTGGGGAAAGGTTCATCTTATCTGTAGCATATGAATGTGCTACAAACTAAAAAAAGCATTCATTTAACCTGATAATTACAAAAATGCTGGTTAATTGTAAATAAATCTGTCGGCTTCTGTACATATTTAAAAAAACGTTTATATAATAAGTAATCTCAGATTTTTTAAAATTAGAGTTTGGAAATACAAGCTCTGGCGCCTGTGTGCACTGCGCCCTCTGCTGGTCCTATGCCGCTACTGCTCCCAAGGCCAAGATGGTGGTCAACTTCAATCCTGGTTGAAAACTGTTACTTCTGAAGTCATTAGCTTGGGCTTGAGGCCTGCGCATGTGGCTGTCAGGGAAAAATGGAGTACACAAAGGGAAGGACCTCCTTGTCTTTCTCCTAGCTATATACAACGGTGATTGTGCCAGTAACAGGTTATTTAAAAAAACACTAAGCAGCGTGAAGGAATAGAGCAAGCAGTAAGTGAAAAAGAACATGCATATAGGCATCGAAAGGCATAGAGAGAGTGATGCAGTCACACCCTGAAATGCTGAGTGTTTCACCAGATGGAGCCTCTAAACATTCATGGGCAGTTTTCTTTGATCTTCTGGAAGTCAAATTTATGCATGGTAGACATCAGTCCTTTGACACACAGCGGAGAGAACTCAGTTCTTCCAGGAGCTCAAATGGGCTCCCTTTCTAGTGAATTGTTCTTATGACCTTCTCCTTGTAAGATGCCCATAGCACACCTGTCTTTCTCAGAGATGCTAAAGGTTCAACACCTCACACACACATCACACACAGGAAGTTAATATTTAAGCCTAGCATTCCTTCCTCCTGTTCCTAAGCAATACCCGAACTGGATCAGAAGGTAAGAAACTCTCAACTGCTTTTTACAAATAAGCTGGAGGTAACAAAACAAAAACTTGATCAATGAGACCATACTTAGACTAAAAAACTCAAGAAAGCTCATCTAGCAGATACCGGGCAGAAAACACCCCACCAGGAACAGTGGGAACCAGCTCCCGTGTGGGTCCAGTTTGACTTCTCCTCCTTGAAACTGAACTGAGCCCTTAGTGGAAGCAACATAAATGTTTATGGGTGTCTACCAGATGTCATTAAATCAAATTCAAGAATAAGCTAGTGAGGGTTACCACAACTGCCTCTGCTTCACAGATAAGAAAGGGTCACAAGAGTCAAGCCAGCCTGGGATACAGAGTGAGACCCTGTCTCAGAAAAACAGAGGAAAAAAACCCACTTGGTGTGTTCTGAGCTTTCATTACATTTTAACTACTGTTAGATGCAGTTTGGGGAGGTAAATGACCAGATATGATTGGGACTGTTCTAAGCAGAGTCGCCATGAATTGGGGTGTTCTGAAAAGAGTACCTGGAACCTGGTAGACCCTGGTAAACCAGAATTCTCCCTTTTATATTACTAAGGAGAAGACAAAAAAAAAAAATAAATGCTTTCAGCACGGACTAAGTTAGTACAAATTGCTGCAAAATCTATGACATATAAGCAAAATTGGGCTGTCCTTGGAAACTTCCCTGCCCTGAAAACCTGGGCCAAGGGCTACTGAAGCAGGCCCACGAGGTCCATTGCTCTGTGCAGATGCCATCCTCAGGTTGCAGTTGCCAATTGACTGCTCATCTGTGGCCTTCCACAGCAGGCCTGCTCATTTCCATGCGCTGTGCTAAGTTCATCTGGGACAGAGAATGGCAATAGCACAACGGGACAATGACTCCAATGGCACCTGTCTTGCTTGAAATTCATGCTGCTGTTGTGCAACGTGCACCTGGGGTAGAAGATGAGTTTTGTGAACCAATACAGACAGCAGCAGGAGGGGTTGGAAATGAATGTTAATTTTTTTTTTTCTCATAGAAGTAAAGAATAGACCTTTCAGAATAAAAGCATCTTTATTTTGTTTGTAGGCAGAAAGATTCCTTAGATCTTGTATTGCTCCATGAATTTGGTGTGTGTGTATTTCTTTTGTTTTAGACATAGTCTCTTTATGTAGTCAAGCTGGTCTCAAACTCACTAAGTAGTGAAGGCTGACCTCAAACTGCCTCGGTCTCTCAACCACTGGGATTACAAACTTGCCACTACACCAGGCAAAAACTCTCTTAGTCTCATGTAGAACGTTCCCCTTCTTAAGGTATACTCCTGGAGAAAGAAATGAGTATGCACATGTGGCCAAGTGAGATTGTGAAGAAAGTTGAGAGCTGGAAGAACCCTGAGTTCAGATCCACTTTGATGAAAGTTCAAAAGATGCCTGTGTATGTACATGCACACATATGTCTGCTCTGTGTGCATGAAGGTATACTCACTTATGAACCTTCATTGAGCAGTTAGCATAGGCACTGAAGTGTCCTAAGTATGCAGTGTGGTATGCCACTTTGGCACAGGGACCATTTTGAGCTAAAAGCAGTTAAAACAATGCAGACGGTACTTTTGTGATGTATGAAGGGCTTTCTGGACTCCCCTTTTCTTCCTGCGAGAGGGAACTAAAACTCCCATGTAAATGATGCTCTCCTTCCACGTGGAAGTTAACCAGGAGAACTCTCTATACGCTGTCACAATAACTCTTCCCTACCTTTAGTCACTGCATTCATTTTAGCTGCTTTCCCTCTACTGCCTGTCTTTGGTCAACCCAACAAATAAATGTGTCCCTTACTCGCTGCTGTGGGTCTTCATCTCCCATGGGTTTCTTCATATGTGGGAGATCTGCATGCTTTTCTCTGTTAATCTGCTCATGCCAGTAGAAGCTTGGGCGGAAACCCCTAAATACTAAGAGTTTTACCTCCTCTGTATTCATCCTCATGACAGTACTCTCTCCTTTAGTCTCTCCTGCTTTATAAATCAAATTTATATTGCATTCCCTTCCTTTCCTTCTATTTCAGCGATCCCTTAGCCTGTGTTTCTCCCATCGGTATATGATGATGATTTAAAACATAGTGGACTATTTTTGCCCTTATGTGGGATGGAATCAGTTTCATCTTTTACTGACCTTATACGTTTCCTTATCTTTTGTTATTTAAAAAACTCAAGAAGAATACCATGAGCACTTGCATCCCCTCAGCAACACTCAACCATTCCTACATGCTTTTGTGTGCATAAGCACATGTATGTACACCACCATATGTAGGGATTATTATCTTTTAAATTTTCTTTTTGAGACAAGGTCTAATATAGTCCATGCTGGTCTTGAACTCATTATGGAGCAGAGAATGGCCAATGCCTCTTGCTTCTGACTTCCAAGTGCTGGGACTTCAGGTATTCACCCACCCTACCTTTTTATTCTGGGGATGAAATCCAGGCTTTATGCTTGCTAGACAAGCAGAAACATCCTCCTGCCTCTGCCTCCCAAATGCTAGAACTGGAGACACATGCTGCCATTCCAGACCTGCTTATTATTTCTAAAAGCATCTGGAAGTAGGGGAATGGGGACACTAATTCAGTCGCGTGAATCATCCATCCCCAACTATTTTATTAACTATGATCAAGAACAGCGTCCTACACATCACCACCATCATACCCGCAGAAATGTATCATCATTTCGTACACAATCTGTTTTCAATTTCTGTCAGTGGCTTCATTAGCCATGTTTGCGTTTGTTTCCCCATCCCAGGACAGCGGTGTGTCTCTGAGAGCCTCCTCCTCTCTGTCCTTCCTGAAACTTGAATTTTTTTGAATGAGCCATTTGTCTATTTCCTCACAGTTTGATTCAGGCAAACATTTGGGCAGAAATCCCTCCCTGATCAGGGAAAGTTCAGTACACTTGAAACTGACAGCAAGCTGTTCAGGAAACTTCTGTCCAGTGCATTTGCTGCACCCTCTCAGTACTGTGTCAGCACAGCTTTGCATGCATCAGATCATGACATAAGATCCCTGGAGAAGCCTGAGAAAGGATAGACCAGTTACACTTACCTTGTCTCTTAGAATTGGAAACTCTAAGGCTGGGAGAGGAAAAAGAAACACATTCACTCAGAGTCAGACCTCAAACCTCACCACTTCCTTCAGCCCATCCCTGATATATGATAAGGATCTTTAGTATCTATCAATCTTTGTAAGCTGGGGACTCCTTTCCCCACGCCTTTCCTTATCACTATCCCCCCTTTCTTATCCTTCCTTCTTGCAGTACTAGGAACTGAAAATGTTTTTGGCATGCTAGGCCAGTTCTCTAACACTAAGCTACATACAGTCTGACTAAGTCATTCAGGCTGGTCTTGAACTCACTCTGCAGCTTGGGTCAACTTTGAACTTGTGATCTTCCTGCTTCAGTTGCCTAGTAATTGGAATTACAGGCCTGTGCTTGGTCTGGTTTCCGAAAGTCAGGCTATTTGTAGTCTTTGATTTCTCCATTGTCCTAGGATTACTGTCCTAAGATAGCTGGACCTTTATAACATGTTCATAATATTAGCTTCAGTTAAATATTTCAAATAATAACAGACTGCTAGAGATACTACTGACTAAGAACCACTTGGGGTAAGCAGGAGGATGAGCCAATGGTATGTCCTCTTATTCAAGTCTTTAAAAGAAGCACAATGTAGAGCCTGAATGAAATGACATCTTGACAGCTAGCTCACATTTAGCAACTCCATTTGACTCTGGCTTGGCCAGAGAGGCAGAATTTAATTACCAAGCCACTCTACTTAAAAAAAAAAAAAAAAAAGAGTTAATCCAATGAAGTAATAACTACAATTGTTTAACTTAGCAGAATGTCCTTTATTGTTAGTATTTACAGTTTTGTATGAGAATGTGCACTACATCTAACTAAACCTATTCTCCAAATCATAACTTATAATTCCATTATATCGATCCCCCAATCCAACTGCATTACATAAGGGAGCAGAATTGATTAACTGATGTCAGGCCAAAGAAATGAGCCAGCTGAAAGTACATGAAAGTACAGTTGTATTCTGAAATATATCTCAGGGTTCTCCATAGTAACTAACCAACAGGCGGCTGCATTCCATCTGAGTTAAATATGACACCTAAAAATAGTATCACGTGACTACATCTGAATTGCAAAGCTTGTATAAACTGAGAGTAGAAAATGCTATGTGTGTCCGTGCACACTGTGGAATCCCAGCAGGAGGGGTCACAGTGGAGGCAGGAGGATTAGAAGTTCAAGATCATTTTGCTACATAGTGAGTTCCAGGCAAGCCTGGGCTATGAAAATCTGCCATGAAAGAGAAAAGGGAGGAGGGGAGGAAGAGGAGAAGAAGGAACGAAGAAATCCTCTTCTGGTGAAATGTTAATAAAAAAGCCATATATTCATATTTTAGTTATTAGGTTATTGAGGTAAAAATATTATTTCCATTTCCCATAAAGTGCAAAGCTATGGTTAATTCTTCATGGTTCAGCACTTTCTCATTTTCAACTTCCCGGTCTCTTCCAAGCCTCAGAAGGAAATTCTTACACTCCTGCCACATATCTATTCGATTACTTCGTGAGACAGAGCCTTGGTGTAACCCCGGCTGACCTTGACCCTGGGTTCAGGTAAAACTACAGGTACATTACCGGGCCAGACTGTGCCTCTTTCCTTTCCCACTTCTCCCCATCGCACGTCATTCAAACGTGCACTTTTATAAATAGAACCATTTGATACAAGAATATATATAAGCAGAATCAGAGGCACAAACATGCTTTTAGCAGGAAACTGATGCCAGGGAGTGCGTGGCTATGAAGACATAGATGGAAACTTCTGAGCTGAGGAGGTTTGTCTAACAGTCAACTGCCGTGCTACAAGATAGTGCAGAGAAACAGGTCCACTACGGAGCACTGGAAACTTCATGTCTAAACTTGTCTGTTTCAACAGTGGAAATCTGCGAGGTAATCGACTCCCACTCAAATGTGAAATAGAGTTCATAAGACATGTATACCATGGTTCAAAGTTCAGTTAATGTCTAAGACATTGGGAAGTCCAAACTCAAGGCCACTGCTTTTGAATTACTGGCACCTAGCCAATAACAGTAAACATTGTATGAAGTGAGGTCGTTTTATTTATTTCATGTACATACCAACAGTGTTGATAGGTTTCCGATGGGGCATCATACCAAAGCTATACTGGAAAACTCCTCTGCCGTAGAATAGTGGCAAAGAGAATCCTATTAACGCCTGCAGTTTATCTTGTATAGTTCGAAGCCATGAACCTTCAGGGTTGTGAACTTGTTTAAAAATCTCATTTTCACCAAAAGTAAACACTGGGACCAAACTGGCACTGCAAGTAACAGAAAGGAAAGTCACAGATTTTACAAATAAATGCAAAATGTTGCTTTGATTATTTGTTTGAGTATATGCACAAATGTGTCTGCAGGTGCACACACGTGTGTACATAGAAGCTATGTATGTTTGCAGGATGCCTGGCTTGCTATGTGGGTACTGGGATCTAAACTCCAGTCTTCATGATTGCACAGCTTAATTTTTGAGCCATCCCTCCAGCCTCAAGGATATGAATTTAAACAATTTACTTTTGTCCCGATTTTTCAAAAAAACCTCCCAAATTCTAAATGTTCTTGTGATGTTGAATCTATGTTGTTAACTTGACTGGACTTGGAATTCCCAAGTAGACAGACCTCTGGCTGTATCTGTGAAGCTGTTTCTAGAGAGGTTTTAAATAAGGAGGGGAAGATGAACCCTGAGTATAATGGTAACAGCCCATGAGCAGGGGCCTGTATTGAAGAAAGAGGGAGGAAGGAGAGAGTTAGCTTAGTACCAGCACTCATCACTGTTTGGCTGTAGACTGTGTGTGCAACATGACCAGTGGCTTCCTGTTCTCAAAACAGCTGTCCCCCAAACACTTTATGGTCTGTATCCCATAAAACAGGGAGCACAAATTAACCCTTCCCTCCTCAAACTGCTTTAATCAGGCATTTTGTCATCAATGGGAAAAGCACTAATACAGCATCCAACCCTTCCCACGTTGTGTCCTATTCCACATTTGAAACACTTCAAGCTGTACTTGAAATCCTTAGGAAGTGCCTTAGCAAGGTAGCCATGGCCAGAATTTTATTCTGTAGAAAAGTCAAGTATGGGGTAAGCTGTTTTTTCACTGGTTTCTGTCCATTTGGTTGTAAATTTACACCAAGTATATAAAATTTTGTGTCCGTTTTTTTTTTTTTTTTTAAATTGCTGCATGCTGTGACATCAAGCTGTCTTGGCAGAAAGCTCATTCTTCATTCCCAAGAACCCATATACCTATTTTTACTGTGATGTTGACTTGGAGAATGTCTTCAAAGACAGGAAAGATTATTATCCTTCTGTGTGCTCATTTAACATCCGATCCTTTTTTAACATTCTTACCCTAAACAAATAGCTACTTAACTCAGCCAGATAGTAATCCCAGCACTTGGCAGACTCAGCTGTAGGGTCACTGGGCTACACAGTGAGTTCCAGTCTAGCCTATGCTACATATAAAGACCTTGTCTCCAACAAAACAGAAAAAAAAAGCTACTTACCCATGGGTGAAGGCAAGCTTAATAAATCCTTTGCGCCGACGGATGAACAGGAGAAATTTTCCTGGATGGGAATCAAGTACCTCCTTTGCACCCCCAAGGACAATGATTGAAATGTTCCCACCTCCTTCCTTTTTCAACACGTGAGACACACTCTTCTCAGAAGCTGAAACTATCCCTTAGTAAGTCAAACACAGAAAGTATAACTAGCCATTCCTTCTGAAAAATCAAATTTAAAATAACATCCTATAGCAACAGTGATGATTTTATTATGACTCCCTGATATTAGAGAAATACAAGATTCTGAATCTCTCTGTCTCTGTCTCTGTCTCTCTCCCTCCCTCCCTTTCTCTCTCCTCTCTCTGCTAGGCCACACTATTTAGGCTCACTAGCTCTTAACTCGCTAGTCCAGGCTTACATCAAACTCATGGCAATCAACCTACCTCAGCCTCCAGTGTGCTGGGATTACAGGTCACAGCTGCCTTTGAATGACTTACTCCCTTAAGAGAAAAGGCAGTTGCTGATGGATGAGAGGATGAGGGAATCTGACCTTGTGTGGATGGCTTTGAATGTTCCCTGAGTTCAAAACATGCCATTTAGATCAGAGTAACCCGAGTGGGGAAAAGGCATCTCTTCTCTTGCAAAGACAGCCAAGATCCTCCTGGATCCTGACACAGGGTCCTTTTAGCTCTCTTTGGCCACATCTCATGCCCCGCCATGTTCCACTTCCAGCCACCCTGTAAGCTGCTATTTCTGAGTCTCTTCATTCCCCCTATTGTCTTCTAATCTATCTACACCCATAAATACAACTATCATTTATGTGTGCTGAGTTCTATCAATCCTATCTCCCGGAATATATTCCTCAGATTCCAGGACCACATCTCCAATGACCAAATAGACGTCTCCACTTGGACAGCTCAAAGACACCTCAAGCTCCTGTTTCCAAATGCATTGCTTCAAATTACTCCTCAGAGCAGGTCCTGTTCTAACATTAGTGACCAAGATGAAGGATTTCATCACTCATCTAGTCATCTAGGCAGAAACATCGGTCTGTTGTGCAATCTTCCTGCTGGCTACCAGTTGACTCATTCATTCTAAGGCATTTACTGGACGCCTGCTCATAATATCAGAAACCGAGATAATGATGATAACATACAGCGGCTGCCTACCCAAAGAAGAATCAAACAAAGTCTTGTTACTCTATCACTGTTCTCTTCTGTATTTCTACCATCAGAGTCACTGTGCCAGTGTAGCCCTCATTAGGTCTCCCTGATCACGGCCATAGGCCTGTCTCATTGTTATAGTGTTCAGCCTCCAGCTATCCAACCAGTCTCTAAGCTGCTATATGAATGACAGTTCTATCACAAAGCAAATAAACAACCAGATAGCTCTTTTGGTCAAAGCCCTTCACAAGTTCCCTGCGGCTTACCCACAGGGTAAAATCTAAAGTCCCCTGTATGATGTAAGAGGTTGTTGTGACTAAAGCCCAACTACCTTCTCCGACTTAATAGGAAAACAGAACATAAAGCTTGAAATACTCCTGTTCTGGCTGACATCTAACGGTTGTAGGCCCTCCAAAATGGGCCAAGAGGAATGGGTTGTAGTTGGGGTTTAAGAGAATCTGTAGCCACAGAAACTACCTGTGTGGGAGGTTGGTTACAGGAGGAAGCCTTGGACCACAGACTGTTCTCAGAAGCCAGTGCTGGGAAACAGTGCTGAGAATTTATTGACAATAACACCGTAAGTCACCACTGGCTACAAGTTTGGGGATTCTTACTTAGCATTTAAGACATGAAGACTGCAGCAAAAGGAATCATTTTATGATATTATAGACCAATGATGGTTGAATATGGTGGTGCACACCTAGGCAGGCAGAACTCTGTAAGTTTGAAGCCAGCTGGGTCTACAAAGCAAGTTCCAGGCCAGCTAGGGCCACAGAAAGAGCCAATGAATGAATGAATGAGCCAACGATGGCACACAGATTTAGTTTTAGTGTCAACTCTAGTAAACAAAAATGGCTGTGAACACTCTGTTAAGAAGGACTCTGTGATTTACTGTGTTTGACATGGCTTTGGAGAGGAGAGAGTACCTGGCTGACTCTGCCACACCTGATCTCAACTACTCAAATTGACTGGTGATTATACATCGAATTGGCAAAAAATAAATTTAAAATCTATGTCTGTGACTCTTTGAAAATTAAAAAAAAAAATACCTTCAATTTTGTTGCCTTTATAAAACTCTAACCCAATGTCTTCAAGACAAGGAGAAAAGGGATAATTTTCTTTGGTAGTTTGGGGAGTTAGTGCACCCTCTAGAGGCCAAATGGCAGATCACGCGGTAGTTTGGGAGCAGGGCGCCCTCTAGTGTGCTCTGCCCCATTCACTGAACTGAGTTCAGTTTATGAGGCCACAAACTGGCACAGACCCTGCAAAGCCAGCCATAGATCCCCGTGCTTCAGATGATGGAAATTATTTCCAAACAGATGTTTAACATGGAAGTGGATATATAGGAAGCCATGAAAATCAGGAAGGTAGTAGAAAATCTGTCCCTAACTCTGTCACTAATTGATACTGAAGTTCTAATTTTTCCAAAAAGGCTACACATTTTTCTTTATACTCAGGAGCTGCAAAGGTAATTATAATCACCCTACATAATTGACAAGTATAAAATGCTTAATAAGATACTGAAGTGCACAGTCAAAAAGTTGATCAAGTTGGAAAACCAAATAGTCTCTTGAATTGAAAAGAAAGCTATTGACGTTAAACAAAGACACTTAGGCTTCTGTATATGTTTATATAGCGTTTCTAAAGCATTTCAGGATAATTTTGTTCTCAGAGTTAGTAACTAAAGAGTGTTCCGCTGGTTCACAGGCACGGTGGCACACATCCACAGTCTCAGAATTTGAGGAGTAGAAGAAGGACTATTAGGATCTCTGGGCCAGAAGGCCAGCCTGGGTTATGGAGTGAGGTTCTGTTCCAAAACAAACAAACAACAATAAAACCGAACCAAATCAAACAGCAGAGTATTTCTCCCTCCCATCCCTCTCGTTCCCCTCCCCTTTTTTTCTTCCCTTTCCTTATAGATCTGAGGGTGGAACCAGGCCTTGTCCATGCTAGACAAACACTGTACCACTGACAGCATCCACAGCCCCGGGAGTTACACATAACCTAGTATGATACAGCCAGAACACTGAATGGTTTATGTCACTATTGCTGCTGAGAGACACAATGGAGGACATTTTCCAATTCTAACAGTCATACAAGTATGCAAAGTTCCTCTTCAAAGTGTGACTTTTCGTTTATTGGCTCCATGACTGTTTTTCCACGTTTGAATATACTACATGCCTTCACCAATTTATTCTTCCACTGATTAGCATTTATTGAACACCCTCCTGTTGCTATCATAGTAAAAATAGTTGGGATGCACTGAAGAATAGAAGACACAGTCCCAAGGTCTGTGCACTAAGAGTCCAAGAGTGGGTGTGAGGAAAATCCACAGAGTATAGGAAGTGTAAAATCAAGTGGGTGCTGTGGGTGCTGCCACCCTAGAGCATTGTGGGAAAAGTGGCTGCATCACTTACCGCAGGTCATTATATATTCTCGGAAGAACGGGAACCACAAGAGGTACGGGAGCACATGGAGATACATCGTAAAGCCGGGAAACAGTTCACTGAATTCTGAGTGATTTACACAAAAATTTCCAAAGCCTCCAACCACAAGTATTCCATGAGGGTGTAACCCAAATATGTAATTGTGACCTGGGTCCAAATCCTGGGTTTTGATGAGCTGCAGGATGTACACATTGACATAAGCAAATGAAACACTCACTCATTAGCGAGAAGCTGAACGTTCCCTCTACTTCTTATGTCAGTGGAAAATGAAGAACAAGATTCATCTTATTTCTCTGGTTTAGAGATGTTTTGAAATTTCTAAACCTCCCACTGAGCCCAGGTCCCTCTACACAGAGCCCTCCAGACTTTGTCAACTTGGCTTAGGGTTTGTTGGGACCAAAGTGCAAGCTTTCTCTGCTATGATTCGAATTTATCTGTCAGTCACCTACAAAACAACGATGAAAATTTAATCTCCAGTCAACAGTGTGGAGACACGGGGCATCATGAGGCTGGGTTAGATCATGAGGGCAGAGTGAGGAGAGACTAACACCCTTATTGCCGGTGTGGGTTCTTTCTAAAAGGGCAAGTTGGCCCTCTCTTATTGTATCTTGCCTTCTGTATCTGCCATGAGATGGTGGGACACGATGACACTGGTTGAATATTGGAACCTTGATACTGGATACCCTCCCCCTAGATTCCAGAACTGTGAGAAAACAACCACCAACACTCTCATCATCCTTCCAACTCTAAATAATACTTTAGAAGATATTTGTACTCACATGAATTGGAAAATAGTCCCTAAAATGCTTCCACACTGTCCAGCTTCGGCACCAGTTTGATCTTCTGCCTCCTTGCTCTGGGGTCCGCCAGTCAAAGTAAAGCCAGGTCAGGTACGGAAGGTAAATGTACCAGTGGTTATTTATGACCAGCATCACCAAGATACAAACACACACCTGTGCTGTAAGGGAGGGAAAGGCCGGGTAGAATCAGTCCATCAGCATCTGCCGCCTGTCCACAACCACTGGCATGGAAAGTAGAAGATTAGCTAACTGTAGGAAATCTTACCTTCCTATTTTGACTGTACA
Organism: Cricetomys ansorgei; assembly: GCA_026225945.1. NCBI lineage: Eukaryota > Metazoa > Chordata > Mammalia > Rodentia > Nesomyidae > Cricetomys > Cricetomys ansorgei. The sequence continues at coordinate 9,885 of JAMJFZ010002702.1, read as the reverse complement.
ACCATTGTTCATATAACCATGAAGAGAGCATGTGCTAGCCACAGCCTTCATTTTCAAGAACTCTATTGTCAGAAATAGAAATAGTATTAGTTATTTTTCTGTAGCTGTGACAAAACATTACGACCAAGTCAACTTGTAAAAGAAAGTATTTAATTTGGGGCTTATTGTTTCAGAGGGTTAGAAGCCATGATTAGGGAGCAAAGACTGAGAGCGGAGTGTTAAAATATCTTTATGGCACTTAACAGAGAGTCCAGAGTTGAATTTTCCAATGCTCTTTATTAATCACAATCCATGTCAAATCTCAGGGAATTCTGTATCCGGGCAGCTAGGCAGAGAGCTCACTCCAAGGCTTCCTCACCCCATGCTCTCCTCTTGGTTCTCCTCCCGCTCCTAGCTTCTTCTTCCTTGTTCTCTGCTGTCTGTCTGTCTCCTTTTTTTGTCCTTGCCCTAGTTCTTTTTTATTCCAAATCCTCTCTGTCTCCACCCAGCCTTCCAATATACAAATCAATGGAGCCTAACCTTCATCTCCTTAAGGCTAAGGAATGTCCCATTCTTGTGGAGAGCGGGATAGCCACTCCTTTGTTTACTGGTAGGCAGTGAATCCTTTACTTGCTTCAAGGACAGCTTACTGGAACATTATCCATAACTAAAATCTCCCACAACAGCGGAGAGCTCACATCTGCAAGCAGGAGACAGAGAAGGTACACTGGGAATGGCATTTAAAGCATCAAAACCTGCACCTCTTTCAACAAGGCTATTTTTCCTAATTCCTCCCAAACAATTCCACTAATCAAGGACCAAATATGTGAACAAATAAGTCTGTGGGGGGCATTCTCATTCAGATCACCACAAACATAAAGTAGACACTTTAGGTTCTAGTGTCTATGACTTCTTGCTATGTTTTATGACAGTAATTCTAATTTTTTATGTACTTAACAATATTGCTTCAAAATATAGGTGTTGGGTAGGAGAGAAAGAAAACTTGACCTGAATACTGATAACAGAAAAGAACTTTACAATAACCCATTATGTTTAAGATATATATATATATATATATATATATATATATATATATATATATATTGGAGGCAGGGTTTTACTATGTATCTTTGGCTCACATGGAACTTGCTATGTAGACAATGCTGGCCCCAAACACACAGAGATCTGCCTGTATCAACCTCCTCCCAACTGTTGGGATTAAAGGGTAAAGGCTGATTAAAGGTCAGCCCAAGGTAAGCATTTTTAAATGTTTGATCTATATATTATAGTTTATCACATTTAAAAGCCAGGTGTGGTGATGCATATCTGGGAGACTGAGGGAAGAGGACTGACTGAATTCCAGGCCAACCTAGAGACCACATAGTGAACCCATTTTGAAAAGAATAGTAAGAAGAATTATATCAATAAGAGAAAGGAGGGCAGAAAAAAAAAAAAACCATACAGCCTGGTAGGTGATAAGTACCCACTGGTGCACATAAAATGGTAGGTAATGAGTACTCACTAACACAGATAAAGCCTGGTAGGTAATGAGTGTCCACCAATGTAGATCAGTTTAAGGAGTGATGCTCCGACCTTTTCTTATATAGTCAGGTTTCCTATCAGGAGCTCTCTCCAAACCCCCATCTCCTGTCTACTTCTTTTCAACCTTGTTAAAAAGAGTCCTATACCAAGGAAACATCAAGGTATCTTGGTGACAACCCCTGGATCTACCCCTGAGATACCACAGCTCTTTCTTCTCTATGATGCAATGTGTAGTAAAACCCCTAGTGGCTGCCTAAAGCCGTGAACAGTGCTGCCTATGCCTTTTCCAATATATATACATCTGTGCTAAAAATTCAACTAATAAATCGGGCACAGTAAGGGAATAACAAGAATTAGTAGTAATAAAACAACAACTAAATCACTTATACCAGATATTAAATATTATTCAGTAATTAGTAACCATTAATTCATTTATTATATTTGATATAATATATATATATTATATTATAATAGGTAGCATTTACCTATTAAATCTTTCTGGAATTTCCTATTCAATATTTTTAGAATTTGGTTGATATTAGATAATTAAAACAAGGAGAAGTGAAAATTATATATGAACACATAAACAGGGAGGGACCACTATACATAAATACATATAGATATAGATAGCCTAAACTAATTTGATTTCTATTTCATGACACATATAAGTCAATGCTTTCCTACTATGGATCTGACCAAAATACACGTGAGAATATAGTCGGAAGACTGGCTTGTTACTTGTCTCCACTGTCAACAATATTAAATGTCAACAGAATAAAGGCCGAGGAGGCCTGTGCCTCTTCCTCTTGCAGGCTGTCTTACTGCTTTCTAGAGCAGCCCAGAATATGTTCAGAAGCAAGGCAGAGAGGCTGCCCTTTGACCCATGCCCAGCAGGGCCATTCCTTTTTACTTCACCTACTTCCATCCACCCAGGTCTGAGTAGTAAAAATTCTCCCCCTTTGGTTAATTTCCTGTTTACTTCAGAAAGGTGTGTGAAAGAATTATAAGACACATAAACATACCCCATTCTGTGTTCACAGTTCTAGAGGGTGATCCAAGATAAAGCAGGGAAGGAAAGAGCAGGAATTGGGTGGGAATCAACTCCAGCCATCTTATATAAGGAAACTCATCTGTTCCTTGCAACCTTTAAGCTTCACATTACTGCTCATAATTTAGTTGTAGAAGCTGATGCCTTTGGAATTTGACTGCCCAAAGGATTTGAACTGGGAATGTCTAATGCCTAAACCCAAATACTTAAAAGAACAAATAACACAACCAAACCAAGCAAAGCCACAAAACACCAAAACCACTATCTCCCCCTGTATGGTAATTACATTAGGGGCTCACACATATCTGTTATAGGTTCCTATGCGGGTTCATAGCATAACAAATCAGATACACAGAAACTTCTGTTTGTTTCCACAAAGATAAACTGAGATCAATAGCAAACTGACTTCATTTCAACTTCAGGGTGATCCAAGAAGAGATCTAGAAACAGAAGCATCCGAGCTTCAAATGCAGAACACTCCTAATCCAACCACACAGGTTCCACTTCAATACACACAGCATGTCTCTCTAATATCACATACTTTACACGCACAGTGACTAAGCGGTGAGTCTGGAATTGGACTTTCTGTGATAGGAGCCACCACTGACCATGCCGTCTAACCCAGGGCAGGTCACTTCACGTCTCTAACCTCAGTGCCTCTTCCTGTGAAGCGGGTGTTCAAGCTGGGAATGTGAGGTGTCCTCCATAGGCTTGTGTGTCTGAACACTTAGTCCCCATATGGTGGTGCTGTTTTGGCAAGTTGTAGAACCTTTAGGAGTTGGGGGCCTACCTGGAGGAAGTGGGTTATAGCCCACCCTAGATGTGGCCCAAGCCTTCTCTGCTGTCGTGTCCACCAAGATGTCCTAGCCATATGCTCCTGCCATCATGACTCAGCCACGGTGACTGTACCCTCTCAATATGTGAGCCAAGGTAAATCCTTCCTCCCTTAAGTCATTTCTGTTGGGTACTTTGTCTCAGTGCAGAGTAATTAGTACATGGGCTAATGACAACATCTGTTTCCAGAGGCTGTTGAGGGCAAGTGCCTGGCACAGAATAAGTAATAAGCAAATCTGAACCGTCATTACAAAAATTTTTCTTATCATCATACTTTGAAGAATGGGAAGGGGAGTAGAAGCAGAGAGAGCATCAGCCATATTCCTGGTGGTGTATGCATGTGTGTGTGTATAGGTCTGTGTATCTGTGCACACGCAAAGGCCAGAGGAGGGTTGTCAGGGGTCCTCCTCTATCACTCTTCACCTTATTCCTTTGAGGAAGGGTCTCTCTCTGAACCTGAAGCTCTAGCTTTTTGGCTAAGGCAGCATCCAGGAAGCCAGCTGTATTTGACCCCTGTAGCTGCATCTCACAGGACTGCTGCCCAGCTTGTTATGTGGGTGATAAGTACTCTTTACCCATCAAGCCATCATGTCTCCAGCCCCAAATTATTTTTTTTAAACATGGCAGATCACATATAATTATTAATTCTAAATGTTAAGACTTAGGATATTCTTGTAACAACTATTTGGTATTATGAGTGGTATTATAACATCTTCTCAAATGTTATATTTAATGAAAACATTGCAATGACCGTCAGCACTAATATAACCATTCTCTTAGTTTTGACCATTTGGGTTCCTAATAAATTTTCTCTATAAATGTATATCAATGTATTTCCCCACATTTTTACTTTTTTCCATGGGACAAAAAGAAACTACTGGATCACTGAGCAGAAACAACTTAGTCACTTGACCTGCTCTGATGCTTTGCTATCCAGAGTCTATCTCAGTTAAACACACAATTCCACACACTGTTTCCATTTATAGTTTATATCAGAAATAGAACCCACATTGTTTTTAAATTTTCTAAGTAATTGGTTTGGAAGAAAGAAACACTTTATAAACCAGGTGATTAGTAACGTCTTTTTTATTTTTTAATCTCATTAAGCAATGTTGAGCAACTTGTTTCTCTTAAATTAGAAGCCAAGGAAGAGGTTAACACAAAAGATTATTTCAACAGCTCTCAAAACAGATGCCTTGAAAACTGCCAAAGTTCACTGACTTTTATGAATCGATGGCTTGATTTTTAATTTTTATTTAAGTATTTATGTTTTGATGTAGGGTCTCACTATGCAGTTTGGGTTGTCTTAGAATTCAATATGTAAAGCAGGCTGGCCTTAGACTCACAGAAGTTTGTCTGCCTCTCAAGTGCTGGGTTTAAAGGTTGTGTGCCACCATGATCTGTGATATCCTAACTTTTAATGGTTGATCTAAGTACATTTGGAATTAAAGATCATGGTTCAACCCCCATATGCTACTTAACTCTCATAGGTTTTATATTTTCTTTATTTTTAAAGATACTGTTTCCCATCCAATTTTTAAAAAATTAATAATTAAGAGGTTTAATTAGTTATTAATTAATTAATAATTATTAATTATTTACTTCAACAGACTAGGCCATGAACCTACACTGGCCAGGTACATACCTGGGCTTCCCAAGAGTTTTTTATTAAGATAAAATTAAAATAAAATTACCAAATATAAAGAAAACAATCCAGTTCCATTTAATACATTCATATTTTGCAACTGCTACAAGCTGAGTATTCTTTACATGAAATACTTAGCATTAAAAGTATTTAAATTTTGGATTTTTGTGATGCACAAATATCTGTTTATATATAGTGAAATGCCTTGGAGATGGGACAGACATGTAAACATACATGCATTTATGGTTTTTTTTAAGCTCCTGTAACATACCCTGTACACTACTGTATAGAACACTATGTGCTGGGATTCTGTCTGCAACCATCTCAAGGGGCCCAGAAGCACGGGCTTTTCCTCTTGTGTTGTTTTAGATTTGCAAATTCGGGACATTGAATCTGTCCCTCTGTATTGTTCCCAAACACCTCATTATTTCAGAATAAAACCTTGTGCCCATTAAGCAGTTGCCCCCTATTTCTCCTCCTCTCAACTCTAGTCAGCATTCTGCTCCTGAGGATCTAACCACTCCGGATTTCTCCTATAAAAGGAATGGCACAATATGTGGATGTTTTAGATTTTAACTTCACATTGAGTTTCTGAAGTTCATCAATGCTATGACATATCTCAATATGTCACTGCTTTCCATGACTGATCAGTATACCAATGTAAGTACGTGCTACAACTCTATTGTTTTTTCATCTGTTGATGAATATCTGCACTGTTCCCAACTTCTGTTACCATGATCAGCACTGCAGGTCCTCCATCCTGAGGAGTGCAGAGCACAAGGCTCAGGCAATAGCTGTGCCTCCAATTAAGAATGCTGAGTTAACAGCATCACCAGGAAAGTGAAAATAACACAGTACCTCCTGCTCAGTTCAGAGCACTGGATGCTCTTCCAGGGAATAAGGTTTTGATTCACAGCACTCACATGACCACTTCTTGTTCCAGGGGATCAGATGCCCTCTTCTGGCTTCCTTGGGCACTAGGCCTGCAGGTGGTACGCAGATATATATGCAGGCAAAACACCCATACACATTTAAGTTGTTTTTAAGTTCATTAAAAAGAAAAAAAATGTATCTTTACAAGAAATTTTAAAACAAATAAAATATTTTAGCATCTGATCTAACTCTAAAGGAAAAGTTGAAGGCAATTTAGGAGAATTTGAATGCGTGTCATATGTTAAACAAGATGATAGTATGCCTGCTGTGGCAGCTCACTGAAGAAGACAAGGGGGCATTTTCATAGACTTGGGCCCTGCCAGACCTCAGCAGAGGGAACCCCGTCCTGGCCAATGCCATTCTCCGATGACAGTGGAATCCCGAGTGCCTGAGCTCAGGTGTTTTAATGATGCAGAACTCCTCAGGTGCAGATCATACACAATCAAACATCCCCCCACAGAAACCCAACACTTGCAGACAATACAAAATGCCAAGGCCTATGCACTTTTTTCAACAGTGCACAAAAACAATTATTTTAAACACAACTAAAAATAAACTTCTACAACATAAAATCACTGTGTCACTGATAACATTCTTGGGTATTATAATAGGATGTGTGTGTGTGTGTGTGTGTGTGTGTGTGTGTGTAGCACGTGCGGGTACCCTGTATGATAATCATGTGCTCTATCAGAAAGCTGCATACCCAAAGCTGATAATAACCTTTTTTTAAATTTTTTTTTTTAATTTTTAGTTTTTGAAATAGGGTCTTGCAACATAGGCCCGGTCAGCTTTGAACTCACTCTGTAGACTATAGTGGCCTTGATTTCGGATTCTCCTATCTCAGCATCGTGGAATTACAGGTGTGTGTCACTATGTCTGGTTAGGATTTTATTTCAATAATAGGAATTTTGACTACATATAAAATCTTGTTTTCAGGAGCTACATGTCAGTATTTAGATATGAAATATCATGGTGTTTATAACTTATTTGGTTACTTTCCAGTGGCTTTTAAAACAGCAGCAGCAAAGTGTTGCTAAGAAAGATCCTTCGGGTTTGCTGGCCAGCAAGCCTAGCCAAACCAGTGAGTTCCAGGTCTTGCAACAGACTTTGTCCCAAAAAATAAAATAGAGAGTGACAGAGGAAAGCAGGCAGTGTCAATTTCTGGCCTCCAGACACATGAAAACACAGACGCAAACAAAAACCAAACACACACACACACACACACACACACACACACACACAAACATGCTTTTACTTTATGGTCTAGCCAGAATGCTTCTTGGGATTTACAACCAGGAGTTGAAGACTAAAGACTTTACAGCCAACAAAAGCTTGCACATTGATATCTACAGAAATGTTATTCATAATTGCTAAAACTTGGAAGCAGCCAACAAGTCTTTATAGATGAATGGATAAGCAAAGTCCATCTAGACAATGGAAAGCTTCCACCACAAGCAAGAAATCTTATTCCGTGAAAGAAGCTACTGGGGAAAGGATGTACATTCCAATTCCCAGTTAGGTGACATTTTGGAAAAGGCAAAATGATGACATGAAAAATTGGAAATTTGGAAAAAAATTGGAAAAATTGGAAAACAAAGCCAGAGGTAGTATCTCAAACCTGCAATCCTAGCACCGAAGCAGGATTGCCGTGAGTTTGAAGCAACCCCGGGCTAGAGAGACATTGTCTCAAAAACCTAAATAAGAAAAAAAAAAGTAAATAAAAAGAAAGAAGGAAGAAAGAAAGAAAGAAAGAAAGAAAGAAACCAAGGCAGTTGGTTTGTGGGAATCCACTTCTCTCTACATTTCTGAATCTGAAAAGATGGAATCTACTTGCCTGTAAGTATATGTGTCCACCCTACCCCCAACACTGAGCCATGTGACCTGGTGCAATAGTTTCGTCACTGTGACATGAGGAAGGGACAGTCCTGCCTTTGCTGGGTTGCTAAGGAGATGACATGAGTTCATACTTTCAGGGACATGTGGAGGGCTAGCTTCTATTTTGGGTGACAGAGTGGAAACAATCCTACTACAAGTCCTCTTGGGTATATCTGGTCAGGCAGCTTCTGGGTGCTCCTTCTTTGAGCTCGCACACTAGGATGGGCACGCAGACTTCTCTCAAACAACTGCAGACATTCACAAACGCAGACAATGGTAACTGCTGTGAAAGAAAGGACAGGGGGCCTACTGGTATTTGCTGTGTGATGATGGGTTAGAAAATGAAGCCATCAAAGCGGGCATACAGTGGCTGGACCAGAAAACTCATGTTTGCATCCAGCTTTTCTATTTACTAGGTGTGCAACCTGGAGAAATCTGCTCTGTCTCTCAGTTCCATCGTCTGTATCGACAGAAGAAAGAGTCTTGACTTCACAGTAACTGTGAGGATGGCATGGCTAATAGTAGAAGGTGCTGGGGGCCCATTCCCAGTACTGGGTGCTGGATGCAGTGTCCTCAGGATGCCCTTGACCCTTGGTTCCGAGCAGATTGTAATAAACTGTCACCAGCCCACCCTCCGAGTTTGGTCTGTGAGTACCTAATGAGTTAGTTAATGCTTTGAATCATCTTTTTATAAACACTTGCTGCGCACTTGGAGAGTTTTGTCTCTGTTTTTGTTTTTGTAAGTCTCAGTGAAGGCTCCATTCCAAGACAAATGAGCAAAAAATACTAGGGCTGGAGCCCAGCATCTGAGTGCTTAAGAAGCTCCTTCAGTGAATCTCATATTCAGTCACAGTTGAGATCCCTGAGTGCATTGAACGTATAAAACCACTTCCAACGTTCATCCCTAGATGGATTCTTTCCAAACAAAAGGTCCGCAAATCCAACCCAAACATGCAGTTGAGTCTGCGAGGAAAAACACAATTTCTCACCTAGGAACCATTCCTCACCTGGGAGCCGATGCCTAAAAGTAAACACTAACCATGGAGATCTTTGTCCTGAGGTCTAGGTGGCAAATGCTTCAGGTTTTAAATACTTAAGAGTCATTACTTACCCATTTATGCGTCAAGGGATCCAGAAATGAATCGACAGCTTTTGAGGGGCTAAAATGAAACTTTCTATAGTTCGTTGGGGTCATGGCTACATTTGGTAGAATAGTTACCCCAATTCACCCAGCTGCATATTTAAAACCTGTGTCTTCCATTGTAGGCATGACACACCTCACTTTAGAAATAAAATAACACAAGGGAAATAAAATCGGTGAAACTATTTGTCAAGAGTGGGAAGAAATCAAAAGCCCTGAGTCAGTCCAGTGGTAGGTGAATGCCCTCTTCGACATGCCTGCTCTGGCTGACCCGGAGTCCTAGGTGGCAAGCTGGTAGCCTGGTGACTGTGGTTGGGAGGAGAGTGTGGCACAGCCGGGGTCTTACCGAGCACGGTGAAGGACAGGACCCACTGCAGCACCGCAAAGGTCTGCAGGCGCCGTGCCAGCGGGATGTTGAGCGGCGCGAACTGGACCTTCATGCTCCCAACCAGAGGACAGAGCCTTCCTCAGGGTCTGAGGTACCGGTACCGACTGGGAGAAGGCGGCTCCAGCGGGCGGGGAAAGAACTTCACCCTGGGGGTGGGAGGTGTGGGAGGGTGCGCGGGGTGGAGACAGGGTGCTGTGGATCACGGTATGCAGCGCGAGGCAGGGCTCTGGGCACCCGTGGAGGGGTTCAGCTTGCCTCCAGTCTATAGGACCGGGGTCTCCACTCGGGTTTGACCATTGTTCATCTGATCCACCGCCTTGCGCTTGGCTCTAGCATCCGCCCTTAAACCCACCCCTTCCTCCGAACCCAAAGACTGGGGGAATGGTTAGTTTGGTTAATTCTTGGAGGTCGAGCACCAGCTGGAGGAAGGCATGGGACTTGAGTTTATTGGTCTGGGGATCCACGTTAACCCCACAGTGTGTGTGTGTGTGTGTGTGTGT
>JAMJFZ010002701.1:35000-52836 GCA_026225945.1 Cricetomys ansorgei | reverse complement strand
TAATCAGTGAGCTCTAGGCCGGTGAGACCCCCATCTCAAAAACCAAAGTGGATGAGACCTAAGGAGACAGAAACAGAGAGAGTGAGAGAGGAGAGAGAGAGAGAAGGGGAAGAAGAAGGAGAGGGAGGAGAAGAGGAGGAGTTAGGGGAAGGAGGGAGAAATAAAAGTTAGAAACCATGTTTTTTTGGCTTATATAGTTTTCTTTCTTTGAAGAGTGGCCTCAGATTTCACCGAGGTTGTGAAGTGGCTACTTCAGACTATAGTATTCCAGCTAGGCAGGCTGCCCTCATATACATCCACACAGACTCCATCTGGAATCCAGGAGGCCAGGATATCTCTGAAGTCCTGCTTGTTGACTGTCTAAGGGAAGGTTATGTTAGTCCCCACATCCTTGGCAAACTCTTCAGCCCTGGACCATAGAGACAGAGGGATTGTGAAATACCTTCTCAGCATCCACACCACAGGTGCACAGACTAAGGACTGGGGTGACAGGAGTCATGGAGCAAGCTGCTGGATACTTGATGGCAGCAGGACCACCTTTACACCCTGCCTCAGAAGGAATAGCCCCTAATATAAAGGCTCCTTGTCCATTTCCCAGATAGTAGCATGTCCTAGGGGTTCACAGCCTCCGACTCCTCTCTTTCTCACACTGGAACCTTTTTGCCTGTGGTTCTCAGAACAAGTGCAGAGATGGCTCAATCTGAAACAGTGTGGAATCCAGACTTGTTACTATGCCAGGGCTTCCTTGGGTGATTTCTGCCCCCACCAGTATTGGGGATTCTATGGTGGTTCCCCTACCTCCTCCAAATGTGACAGATCTCCTAAGGTCTCAATCAGTACCCAGAGGTTCATGACCTCTGTTGTCACAGAGTCTGTTCCTTAACCTGTTTGGGGAATGTGCCCTGTATGAGCCTGTCAGGAAACGCCCTCATTAAAGCCAAAGCAGAGCCGGAACCTTTGATCTGGACAGACCTTGGAAATAGCAACTCACATTCTTTGTAGTTTTTAATCACAGGCAAATATCCCATAATATCAGCTAATTTTGAATTAGGGGCATTTGTCCCTTGAGTGTCCTTAAGGATGGAAGCAAACATCTCTAATCTTTTTCTCCCTGTGAATCTCACTCAGTTAAAAGCACGGGGAGAGACACAAGCCTGCCACGTGTTTTTCCAGCAGAACTATTGCAAGTACAAAATATGTGTGTGTTTTCAAGACAGGTATCTGAATATAATGTTTTGCTTTTTCATTTAGAGAGCTTTGAAAATGAAAATGAAATGACCTCTCTGGCCAGCTTCCTGGTGTCTCTGAGGAAGGAAGCAGATTTTAGCAAAGGGGCGAGCATGGCATAGGCCCCGGGGAGGATGTGGGAGAATCCACACACCTCATCTGTCAATTCTTGCTTTCCCCCCTGCACAAGTGCACAGAGCCACCCCACAAGCTGAAAAACAGCAAGGGGGCGTCCCTCCGCTCCTTTTGCAGAAATGTATTTTTGTTTTGGTCAATTTCCCAAGTAAATTATGATCTTGTCTTGGGCCTGCACTGGTGGAATGCCTGCTCGTGTTACTGAGTGCATTTTAAAGCTGTGCAAAGACCCAAGTGTATTTAAGATGTCAGGAAAAAAAATGAAGACGTTAGTCAAAGTGGAGATTTGTTTGTGCTGTTGCGATGGGTCCGTTTGGACCTTAACCCTCCTGAGATCCCAGCCTGTGGTGCCTGCTTTGAGCGGTGGCACGGATGAGAACTTCTGGAGGCAGGATGAGTCACCTCCATTTCGTACATTAGCCATCCCCCTGTGATCAATGGCTCTCTCAGCCAGAAATTCTATCTCACACGCATGTGGCCCCATCTCACCACCCGGGATAATCCTCGGGACATAAGAGCCAACAACACCCGTGGTTCTGAGGCATTATTGCTGCTATTTGGATTTCTTTTAACTCTTTACAGGTTTCTAAAAGGACACTGAACAGCGAGCGCGTCATTAGACCTTATTATTGTTTATTGTACACAGATGTTGAGAATTTCAAGCGTCCCAGAGGACTCATGCTAACGTCAGATACTAAGACCTCATTTTTCCTTTCAGATATTAAGTCTGAATTATTCTCATTAAAAATAAGACATTTGCACGAACAACGGGTACATGCGCTGAGGCTCGTAAGGAAGCCCTGCTCAAGTGCGGCTTAGGATGGGATTGGAGTCCACAGTAAGGCTTTAGCTACTGTCAGAATTTCCACTTGTAAATTGTTTTGTGCTTTATAACTTTATGCTATCTCCCATTTGGAAAGGAAAGAGGCGATGCATGCCTCGGGGAAGACATACTTGTGCTAGCGAACACGCAAGGACATGATTTTAAAGAAATCATTGTTTTTAATGATAAAGGAAAGCAAGTCTAAGGAAACCTGTTGTATAAGGTGTCACTAACCTTCCAGTGAGGGCCTGGGGCCTGCTGTCACAGGGAGGAATGCTTTGGCTCTTGGCCACTTGAGACTCACGATGGGAAAACAAACGGAGAAGGAAGGGGGATGGTGAGCTACAGTTTGTAGGGAAAATTAGCCTTGTTAGCAACATTGGATATTAAACCAAATTACAAAGCAAACAACAGACACAATTGGCAACAGCATAGAGTGTGTTCGGCAGTATAGCAGAGCAAACAGAGAGCAAAAAGAGTTCAATGTGTTGAACGCCAGCTCTCCTTTGGGGGACACAAAAATGTAATGAAGGGTGTTAGAATAGCTTGTAAGCCATTGCGAAAATACACATAGAAATAAACCCAGGGCTGGAGAAATAGCTCAGCAGGTAAAAGCGCCTGCCATGGAGCCTGACCTGAGTTCTACCCTAGAAGCCAATGGCAGAAGGTAAGAACCAATTCCTGCAAGTTGTACTCTGCCTGCCTGTGTGCCCACACGTGTGCATACACACACACAAACACACACAGCAGACACACATACAGATACAGACAGACACACACAGATATATACACACACAGAGACACATACAGACATACACACAGAGACATACACACAGCAGGCACCCACATAGACATACACAGAGACACACACATACAGATACAGACAAACAGACACACACAGATGCACACACACTGACACACACATACAGATACAAACAGACAACACAGATGCACACACACAGACACACAGACATATACAGATACAGACAAACATAGATGCACACACACAGACACACAAGCACAGAGACACATATAGACACATGCACACACATACACACACACTTACATACAAGTAAATCTTAATTACAGAAGAATACATGGGAGCCTGCTATTGAAGGGAGGAAAATGGGTTTGGAATGTACAGGTTCATATACTGAAGTTCCAAAGTGGAGGGAAGACACCTTGCTGTGATTTGGTGTCTTCTGTGCTAGGATCTTGGTACCAAGGGTGCCATGAAGGCTGAAGGTCCCAGTCTCCTTGCTTTACCCCTCCTCCACAGGGTCAACAGGCAAATTTTATATCCATAGTTTTCGCCTTGTTTTCCACAGTTTATAAAACCCCAGTCGTCCCTTTGTGGCTATAGTTTTTAATTCTAAAAGTAGAAGAAAATAAATTAAACTGTAGCTTCTCTAGAAAAATACAATATTCACTACATATCAATAAAAAGTCTAGTGGATTGCAAAGAACGAAAGTCAAGTGCATAGGCTACACATGGCAGTTTACCCAGCTTGTAACATGTTACTAACAAACCTCCACAAAAGGAGAATGTGGATTGGGCATGCATAAGGCCAGTATAGGCTCACTGACACTCGAGGAAGCTCTTAACTCACAGCCACTCTCTTACCATAATTCACAAAGAAGCTGCCTGATCTACAAATGTATTTGCAGAGAAAATTGGCATACGAGAGCTCACTTTTGAAGAAATGATAAAAAACGTAATTACGTTTCCAAAATGAAAGAAGACACAACAAATGGATGGACTATGTCAATGTTAATTCTTTTTACTCTCAATTGAAGCGAAATGAACTAGCCTCCAATGCAGAGAGAACATGCAAAGCAAAACATTTACATCAATGTGGCCATAACAACCGCTGGCCCCATGTGATACCCTTTGACAGTGCACATGCACGTCTGAAAAGACTCCAGGAGTCCAGGCTGAGTACAAAAACATACAAATAAAGCCAAACTCAAAGGAACGGGAAATGTGATAAAATTAACACAAACAGAATGTAAAATAAGATCAGACAAAATCTAACCCTAAAGCACATGTGAATTTTCTCAGCTTAAATGAGACAAATCATTCAAACAGTGACATCTTCTATTAGTGGGTTAGGGGGAAATGGCTACTAGGTAGGGCTGTGTGTGCAGTGTGCAGGGGACAGGGCTGTGTGTGCAGTGTGCAATGTGCAGGGGACAGGGCTGTGTGTGCAGTGTGCAGTGTGCAGTGTGCAGGGGACAGGGCTGTGTGTGCAGTGTGCAGTGTGCAGTGTGCAGGGGACAGGGCTGTGTGTGCAGTGTGCAGGGGACAGGGCTGTGTGTGCAGTGTGCAGTGTGCAGGGGACAGGGCTGTGTGTGCAGTGTGCAGGGTGCAGGGGACAGGGCTGTGTGTGCAGTGTGCAGTGTGCAGGGGACAGGGCTGTCCACTCATACAGACTTTCCAAATATTGCTGATATGACAACCATATTTCTAACCCTCATTTCTCTACTTTTAGAAGCTGATCTAAAGACAAAGGTTAAAGAACGATTAAATGGGGGCGGGGCTGTAGCTCAGGGGTAGGCTTTGCCTGCTGGACATGAGGTCCTGGCTCTATCTTCAGCACTTGAAAAGACGATATGGAATCAGAGGAGTGAGCTATCAAGGAAACTGAGAGCAGAAGTGGGTAAGTAGACTGCTTCAGTGGTGTGGAGTCATACGGTCCTGAAATAGCGCAGTGAGAGACAAGCACAGCAGTTCAGCCAGTGTGTGGATGAGACGAGCCGGGCACCAGGTTAAAGATGCCAACGTGGCCCACCCACCGCCACATAGAGACAAGTTAAAGGCAGTCCCCCTTGGCTGTGTGTGTGTGTGTGTGTGTGTGTGTGGTGTGTGTGTGTGTGGTGTGTGGTGTGTATGTGTGTGTGGTGTGTGTGTGGTGTGTGGTGTGTGTGTGTGTGTGTGGTGTGTGTGGTGTGTGTGTTTCTGGTGTGTGTAGTTTGTGTGTGTGTGGTGTGTGTGTTTCTTGTGTGTGTAGTTTGTGTGTGGTGAGTGTGTGTGTGTCTGGCAGCGATATGGGGAGCAGTGTTCAGGTCTAATAGGAATTGCCAGATCTCATTTAAGAAAATAATAAATTGTCCCTATTTCACTTTTAGGAATCTGTATTTTTACTATTTCTGTTTGTGTTTGGGATTCTGTCTCTTCACAACCATTCCTACACAGAGTCTGAGTAGCCAGCCCGAAATTGTAAACTTCAAAGAGCACTCCGGGAACTTTCCATGAAAACCAGAATCTTACACTTGCTTAAGAGTTTCCTTTGCTCTAGTTCTTGGTAACAGACCTGCCCAACATCAAATAGATTCATTTTCCACGTGCACTCTGCAAAAACTCCTGTGACTTTAGTCTTCCAAACACAAGCACTTGGAGCCAAGCTCCAGTGTAGAAATGAGTTCATATAACACCTCCAAAAGTAGATGTGGGCAGACTGCGTGGTCCTTAGCGAGCCCCTGCCTCATCACACCTTGCTGTGGCCGCCTCGGCTGCAGGTGGGTCTCCTCAGAAGTTCCTGTTCCTGTAAACTCCAAATAGTATCTTTTATACAGGTGCATTTTTAACATGTGAATGCACCATCTTAATATTGCAAGTCAGGGCATGAGAACATATTTAAGAAAATAGTATTTAGACACATTTTCTATTCAAGTTTCTTTCTTAACCGAGTACACAGACTTTGTACATGGTATGGCTTTATCTTTCAAAGCTCTCTTAAGAGGATTCCAGCATATAACTGTATAATCCCATAGCGGGACCATGCAAAATCTAAGTTTCCATGAATAGTGCCCACACGTGGTATACCAAGGCTGTGGAGTTTGTCTCTGTTTTGGGTTTTGTTGTTGTTATGTGAAGCATATGTGAATTTTGGAAACTGATCAATAAGAAAAAAAATGCTTTGCAGGGGGGTCAAATGCTCCATCTGAACTCTCTGGCAATGAAGAGGCTTCCGTAACAGTTCCAAAGACCGTGACCAAGGAGGAAACTACAGGGTAGAAAATGCTATTATTCAGCAGTGATCACCTACTGGATTCTTCTCCATGCACGGGAAGTTCACGATGATTTACTGCAAAGGAGACTTGGTTCACGGCCCTAGAGGATCAATGACGCAAGCACAAGGTTAAGTGCACCCTGAGGACGGATGTGGAGTATAAACCACAGGCCACTTCTGGGCTGGCTGCTATTTGCTTTATGTAAAAAGATGGGAGTTCCTTGTGCATTGTGCCACGTGGCGAGCTAAATTTCCCTTCCTCATTCTTATCTCCTCTTTTAAGAGATTTATTTTATTGTAGAATCTAGTGTTAAAATCACATTGTCTGAGCAACAGCTGGTGAAGGCTCAGGGCAGGGTGAAAAGTGAAAGACTTCCAGGAAAAGAGGAGAGAAAAATTAACATTTAACTCTTTATTTTAAAAGACAATGTAAGGAGCTGGAAAGTGCTCAGTGGTTAAGAGCACTTGCTGCTCCCTCAGAGTAGGAGTTCAGTTTCTAATACTCCACCTTGGGTAGCCCACGACTACTTTTAACTCCAGCTCCAGGGGATCTGACGCCCTCTTCTGGCCTCTATGGGAACCGACATCCATGTGCACATATCCACACACAATGGTACATACATACTGTCTTAGTTATTTTTCTGATGATCAAGGTAACTTATAAATCATTTAATTTTGGTCTCACAGCTGCAGACAGGCTACAGCCCAGGACAATCATGGTGGAGAACATGGCAATAGGCAGGCAGTCATGGAGCTGGAGCAGTAGCTGAGAGCCCATATCTCAATCCACAAGCAGGAGGCAAAGTGATATAACTGAAAATGGTGTGGGCTTTTGAAACCTCAAAGTCCACTCCCCGTGACACATGTCCTCCAACAAGGCCACACCTCCTAATCCTTCCCAAACAGTTCCACCAACTGGAGAAGAACCACTCAAATATATGAACCTATATGAAGGCCATTCTCATTCAAACTACCACATAAACACATCATTGAAAAAAAAAAATCTCTTACAGAAGAGGTAAGAATAAGGAAGTGGAATTTAGCTTGCAGTGGGACACAATGCACGAGGGTCTCCCATCTCAACCCTTCACAGCCACGTGTGACTTTGTAGTGACACCACTCTGGCTGTGGACTCAGCTTGGCCAGGGGATGCCAGCCAGAAATCAGGCCTTAGATTGTGAGTACAGGTTCTGCTCACACATGATCTCTGTGTGCTCTCTAAGACAGCCATGTTCATTTTCTATGTAGAGTTGAGGATAGAGTCAGTGGGCCCAGTCATCATGGCTGAGCCACCGCCCAGCAGAGCTTGTATATGTGCGCCCAGCCAATAATCAACAGGACTGTCTAGATGGTGACCTTTCCAGATCAAGCAGTGATAAACATCAATCTTGTTTTCTAATATTCCTAACATCTGTCTCCCTGTCTCCATGGTGACTACCTTTGGTCATTTAGTCACTGCGGAAAGTATGAAGTCAGTACTTGCTCCATCCCAAGCAGGAGACAGCCACATTCCAAGCCAGAGCAAGCCAGGTGAGTTCTCAGGAGGCTCACAGGCTTCTGTACCAACAGATGCTCATGTGGAAGAGCCTCCCACCTGTGGTCAGAGTGGCTTCTCTGTGTCCACACCTCCACATGTTACCTCCATAGCACCTTTTTGAGGCTCCTCCTTAATCTTAGAGGGTGGATTGGTCATGGTTTCCCATGCTACGTGGACAGATACATACAAAACGCGTGCATACTCACAAGGATACAAACATGGGCATATGCATGTGTAAAGATAGGAATATATAAGGGGAGGGTATCAGAAGAATTTGATGACACAACTGTGGATTCTGAGAAGTCCTGCAATAGGTTACCTGTTGTCTAGAGAGACAGGCAGTCACAGTGTGGTTCAGCTCAAGGCTGAAGGCCTAATGAAGAGGGATGTGGATGAGGCAGCTCTCAGTATGAGGAGGCTGAGGGCTGGGAACCAGGTAGTAGGGTGGAAGGGGTTGGGAGAACTGCTGAGAGTCCTGGAGTCTGGGGCCAGGAGAAGCCGGGCTTCTAATATCCAAGGTGTCCTGTTCCTTTGCTTATTCATTCTATCCAGTCCCTCAAATGATGGACGGTACTTTCCATATAGCATGAGGGTGGAGCTTCCCATGTCCATTAAGTCTCTAACATGTCAGTCTCTCACAGTCCCTCCCAGAGTGCCTTGCTAGCTCCCTCAGACTAGTAGAGTTGGTATTTGGAACTGACCATCATAGAGTAGTCCTTGCTATGGGCTCTCTTCCCTTTATCCCTGTGTATCTGTGGCTCATGCCTTCTGGTCACCATGCTTCCCTTTGGCGTGAAGACCTCATATTTTCTGTTCCCTCTGTTGAGGATGCTGGCCCCTGGAGTCCCCACCTAAGTAGCTAGAACTTGCATAACACATGCAAGACCCTACTCACCACCCTTTGAATGTGAAGCTCTGCTGCTTCACCTACTGAATATAATTTAACTTTACAGAATGAGGATCAGACTGTCATCTCTATATCCTCCCACTCCCAGTTTACATCATAGTCCCAGTGGGATGCTTACTATTAATTAGCAACTTGATAGAACCTAAAATCACCTAGGAGATGGGCTTCTGGGTATAACTATGAGGGATTAATTGATCTGTGAAGACCAGCCCACTGGGGAGAGCATCATCCCCTGGCTGGGACCCTGGACTTTGTAGAAAAAGTGAGCTGAGCAGTAGCATGTGTCAGTTGCTCTCTTCTTCTGACTGCTGACACACTGTAACCAGCTGCTTCAGTCTCCCTGTGCTTTGACTTCCCACCGTGACAGACTGTCCCTTGAACCATGAGCTAAAATAAAGTCTTTCTCCCTTAATTTGCTTTTGTCTGGGGCTTTTATTACAGTCACGGGGAAAAACTAAGATACTAGAGTCTAGAATTGGGCTCAAAAGTACCGACCACATAAATGATTGGTATGATTTCTGTTCCACATAAGGGGGAACAAAAGTCAGAAGATCACACAGTTCCCTTAACGCCGTGTTACAAACTCTGAGAGTGTCAGCCTGACACCTAACCCAAGCTCATGTTCCCATGTGTCATGCCCTGGTAAAGTGATGCCAGCACCCAAGCCGGCACCTTCCCTGCAGCGTGAGCCTCACCCTGTTCCAGCACAGCTGTCAGCCCAGGCGGGGGACTCCGTGGGACAGCCAAGGTCTTCTCCTTCTGTGCTCTCCTGGCTACTATGCAAAGGCAGCTGTGTCCACAACTGCTCTTCTTACAGAGACTGTGGGAGAATGGGTTGGTCTTCTTTTGTTCCTCTAACTCCTCTAGCCTTTTTATTTCATCATCTAAAGGAGAGTTTCTACCTCAGCGGAGACCATTAAAGACCCCGTTGCTCCCAGGGTCAGCAGCTGGCGAAACATCTGCCTTTGTGGGTGCAGTGGTCAGACTCCTGTTAGACAGAGTTCATCCTTGTTCCTGAGGCGCTGCAGACGTGATTAATGTGCTGCCACTGTGATAGATGATAACCATAATGGGGCTTGAAGGAAATTAATGGTATTTTGAATCTTTAATAATGGTACATAACTATCTAAAAGAGACATCTCCATCACAATGTGACTCCTCTAAAAGCCGGTGGCTGGCACGTTGCTGACAACAGAGGGGAAACTTCGGGTGTGGGGGGTTAAGGATTAGAGGGAAACGTGGCAAATAAAAATGATGACATTTGTCAGGATGGAAGGACCGTGGGCATGGCTTTCAGTTGAATTTCCTTTAATATCGTCATGGCGGTTCGTGTGCAAGGAATTCTGTTTTAAACGGAATACAAAATTGAATTTTGTTCTCTTTAAAATGTCTGCATGTTTTTCACAAGAATGTAAAGATTGGGTTAATTTATGCCCTCTCCCCTACCTCCAGCAACAAAGGAGCCCCTATTTCACCCTGCAAGTGTAAGCTACATGCAGGGCCATTGTTACTGAGGTTCTGTCCAATACAAGTTTGGGAAAATGCATACTCACCCCAGGAGAAAGGGTCAGAGGGTAGGAGGAGAGCGCCTTCAGGAACAATGGCTCTTTGTGGCACCCAGAGTTAAGCTAAATCTTCTACAACTTCGAAAATGCTCTAAGCAGCCCTGAGTTAGAGACTGCAGTGAACAGGCCTGGAAACAGGTTCAGGGTGAGCCTCTGAGCCCTTCCCACATGCAGCATTTGCAATCTAGACAGCCATTCCCACACGAGGCCAACTTCCACTGACTTTACCCCTTCTCACTTCCTCGAGTGTTCTGCCACGAATTAAATGGGAGTCTTACTTGAGATTATCAGCAGACATCCTGAGACTATATGACACATTGCAATCGGCCTCCTAAGGGGGCTCTCGTTTCCGTGGGCAAGCCTCTTCCCGATGCCTGGCTTTGGATTCGTGAGGTCTGAAATCTGAGAAGCTCCTATGGAGGAATTTCAGACTCAAACCCAAAGGCTTCCAAATTGTTCCCACATAAGAAAATAATGATGTCACTATCTGATATGCTAATAACATCTTGTTTGTACATAGTTGAGTTCCGCAAGGAACTGAGAGTATACCTCATGGTAACAGGCTCTCCTAAGAAACAGTCCACTAGTTAGGGCTTTGGAGGCCTGCCCTTCTGACCTCTATTCATTTGAGAAAGGTGGGGTTTTTTTATTTTATTTTGTTTTAAGATAGAATCTCATACAGCGCAGGCTGACTTTGAACTTACAATGTAGCAGGGGATGACTTTGAAGTGCTGAGCTTCCTGATATTATTACAGGTTTATGCTATCATGGCTGGTTTAATGCAGGGCCGGGATCAAGCCCAGGACTTGTATGTGTTAAACAAACACTCTCCCAATGGAGTCCTCATCTGAGAAATTTTTATGTGACCCCAGTAGATGGCTATATAAATAAAAGTTTGCTGGTAATACAACATAAAGAAATTTCAAATTTAAAAAGCAATTATTTAGTATCCATGCAAATTTTCATACTATTGAGATAGATGTGCTTATTTTATGTTACATGAAGAATTAAATGTTGTATGAATCTCCAATACTGAGGGACACAGAGAATTGTCAACATTTTTCAAAGTTGGCTATAACTTTGACTTTATAATTATTAACCCTGAGAACATAACTACAAAGTTATGTTGAAGCCATGTCAGAAGTTGCTAGAAACTCTGTAGAAATCTCATGTCAAAACTCATTGACCAATTCCTCGTGAATCTCAAGGCAGTAACTCAAACAGTAGTGCTTAAAATCAAACATTCTAACACAACAGAGGCCAAAGTTACACTGATCTGATAATTACATGCTGAGGAACGGCAGTAGGAAATACAAAAAGTCTCTGTTTTCCATATGAGACCATTCTTTTTGTACAAAAGCAGAAAATTTTGTGCACTAGCAATGCTATACCAACAGCACTGCAGCCCACAGTATACACTAACAGCGATGCAGGAGTCTCATAAGTGGCATGGCAGCACACACACAGTGTAACCAAGTGGGCTGTGGGTTCAGAACCAAGGTTTCTGTGAAGCCACGGGATGCATCCCAGGCAAACACAGCTGAAAATGCCTCAGGTTCATTTCACATTTGATTTTGAATTAATTTGGGCTCAGAAACATCCCAACCTCCACCAGACATTTTCTATCATTGAAAAATAACACTAGGGAGCCAGGAGAATCTGCAGGGTTGTGATATGTGAAGAGGAGGAAAGCATACATTAACTAAAGGCTGCCTCTAAGTTATGTGCCAAGAGAAGGGAGAGTGGGAGTTTGAGAAGGATGTCAGAGACATTTCTGTAGCTCCCTCGGAACTCTCCTTCATTTGCAATTCCAGTAGCTTCTCTTTCTTTGCTTCACCTTCTTGAAGCTTCACATTCTGTAGCTGTGGTGCGGACTCACCAAGAAGGAAAGGGAAGCATGTTTCGTAGCTGCAAACCTCAGTTTAAGAGAACCTCAGCAGAGAGAACCACCATCCTGGCCAGTGTCATACTCAGTCGACAGTGGAACCTCGCGCTTCTGAGCTCAGGAGTTTGTTTTGTTTTGATTCAGAACTCCTCAGGTGCAGATCATAAGCAATCAAACATACCTCCCCCCCCCCCTCAGAAATCCAACACCTGCAGACAACACAAAATGCTAAGACCTAGAAAGACCCTTTTTCCAACAGTGCACAAAAACTATTTTAAATATAACTAAAAATAAACTTCCACAACATTGATCCATCCAGCCTTTGCCCAGAAAACTGGGGAACACTGATGTGGTGAATGACGTGCACAACTGACACGTGAGTTACGTTTCTCAGTGTTGTTGAGCAAATGCGTGAAAGAACGATTTGAAGGAGGAAGGATGTGTTTCAGAGGGCTCAGCTATGGTGCTGAGGAGGGCATGGTGTGGCTGAGCCGCATGGTATGGAAATGGGAAGCAGGGCGGAAAGAGCAGTGGCAGGAAGAGGTCAGAGAGAGACCCAGTTCCCAGGAACGCTGATTTCTGAAGCTTGTGGGTAGCTTCTGTCTGTCTTTTCAGCCAGTGTTTATGGGGCATTTCCTTGACTCTTCTGGTAGCTTCAAATGAAATCACAAGACATAATTATCCTCAAAGGAGCTAGGCTTCATCTTGAACTTGCTGCAGAACTTGCAATGACGTCTCCCGTGTGTTAGTGGTTTTGAAAGCAAATGGAGTGACGTGACCCTCCCAGATTTGTCCTCAGCTCAACAGAACCCACAGGTGAAGGGGAAGTTTAAGTCAAGAGATGACAGGTGCTAGAGCTTTAAAGAAGACAGAGCTACTGAGCAGGAATCTGGAGAGTACGCAGCTCTCTTGGTGTCTTGAACTGAGAGACCTGGCTGGGCCAGGTGGAAAAGTGTGATGGCCGACTTGAGGAGTCTTCACTGAAAATGAAGCCCCACATACAGACAATCAGTCCTTTTACCAGCATGAGAAACAAGAAGATTTTCACACAGTTCTTCATTTACTGTGGAAATTGAAGTCATTCCCAGAAGCAAAGGTGCAGACTGAAGTGCAATAGAGAAAATATTTAACCCAGAGCTTGTCCAGAGGTGAAGGGGGGCTTGCCCAACCCAAGGGCATAAAGAGGTCCTTACCTAACGCAAGGGCATAAGGAGGCCTTGCCTGACCCATGGACATAAGACTGTAAACTTTTCCCCCACAGCTGTGGAGCTTTACATTCCTTAATTAATAGAAAATTGAGATGTTAAAAAAAAAAAAAGCCAATGACAGCCTGTTGGAAGGCTGGCTAACTTTGCCTTGATTTCTGGGTCTCTGCCTTCTCTGATGGAAAGGAGCTTTGTAAATATACTCACTGTTCCTCCCTCACCAGAGAAGCTTCTTTTTGTAGTACATCACAATTGCAGAGACCTACAACTGGTCCGGGTACAGAGAATGAGAGACTGAAGAAAGCTCACCCCCGATTAGGATGTCTGTAGCACGCCTCTCCTCCCCTCAAAGCTCAGAGAGCACTGTGGAAGAGGCGGGGAGAAGGTGAGAGCCAGAGGCTGTGAGTGACTAACAGGAGGCAGCGTTTTCAGGACATGCCAGGACAGCTGCACATACAAACCCACCGCAGCCATGGTAACATGCACTAGACTCATGTGGGCTCAAGTCACATTGCACCTCAGCATGGAGAGAGAGGGTGACAGGAAGTCCCACTTCTGGCTGAGGAGCTATTGGCAATTGATAGTTGCAAGGAAAGGGGAGTCAGTTCTCTTTAAGGGTGTGACCCCTGGTAGGTCGACACAGTGGAAGGTCATATACCCAAGAGTATACAGGCTGCACAAACTGGACTCGGTGAGGTATAAAACAGGAAAAAAGCACAAAGTTGGGTGTGTAGGGAAGGGAGAGAATCTGGGATGATTCTGGGGAGAGGGATGGATATGATCAAAATCCATTGTATGGAATCCTCATAGAACTAACAAAAAATAAGAGGTGGGGGGAGAAGGAAGCATCATGGTTTGTTTTTCTCTCTTGAATAACTTTTAACTAATTTCCAGCAGGATGCTCGAGATCCAGGAAAGAATTCAGTGGGTCCATCAGTCACCCCACCAGGACAGGTGATTTCTTACTCTGTGACTGACCTTTGGACAGCTGAGAACTCTTACTGGGCAGCAGCAGCATCTGCTGATGTAAGAGCTACCCAGCCTCCCAAGCTTGATCCACAAACTACTAGAGAGCTGAGAAAATACAGCCACATCACCTACCAACAGTCCAGCCACTGGGGCCCCCAGCTCTCTCTATGCTGGTCTCTTGTTCTGAATTTAGCTCTTCAGTATCCCCTCAGTAGTTCAGCGACCGCTGCTGACAGATCCTGCTCAGGTGGTCATTGTTGGCTCTTATTGGTCCCCTAGACTCACTTAGTTTGGGCCGCATTCCATCCCCAGATCATAACCTGCCAAGCCTAAGGAGCATATTACAGCAAATTCAAAGAAAGGCCCATGTGCAGAACCACATGCTCCGTGCAGCTGAGCTGACCCTCGAATGTGTCTCACCTGATCTCACTTCCAGCCCCAGTGCATGTAGCAAGTGCTTGAGTCACCAGAGGAAAGCCTGAAGGTGGGAGTCAGACATGAGAGAGGAAAGTGATATCGTGGCTACCTTGTACATGAAGATGGTTTAGGAGAAGGGTCTGCACCCAGGGGGCTTATACGTAAGGAAAAGAGACGTGTCAATTATAATATACAGTTGGATAATAAATCAGTTGCCTAAAATACACAATGGTAGGAATAACCCATCATTGTTGAGCTCCTACTATGTTGGAATCTGAGCCTTGAAAAATGGTATTAAGACAGCATTTGAGCCAGTTCTTGCAATGTTGACAGGGAGTCTAGAAAGCTGTGATGTGCCCAAGCCAGTGTCAGACATCACTAGCTGATCCTAGCACCACACATCACTCTCTGATCATGGCTCTTTCCCACTGAGCTCTCAAGCGTCCTCAGGCCCACATGGGTCACTCTGCCTATTATCCCTAGTCTAGGCTATGAACTTCTGCTCTGGGACCCCAGGCTCAGAACCATAGGGACCCCAGAAGAGACACATAAATGCTAGTGGACCATTAGCGCCTCTCAGTGGTGTAAATTCCTCTTCTAGCATGGTCTGGTCGTAACTCCATGTTGCTCCACACCCAGAGAGACAGAAAGAAATAGAGTCCCCACTCAGTACCCAGGTAGCCCAGTGAGCAATTCTAACAGTGTAATGCTGGTGTCCAAGCTCCTTCAAAACGCTTGTTCTACTTTCTGCGGAGGGAAGAAAAGAAACGGATTCTGATTAGTCACGAGCTATGTGCAAAGCACTTGGAGAGATACATTCAGACACAGCATCTGATTAGATGCTTCAAGGGCCCTCTGAGGCACCTTAGATATGCTACATAACGTCATTATATGTCGTAGATGTGATATGTCATCCACTAGGACCACTGACAATGGCAGCCACTGAGCCACCAACCAATTTGACCAACACCTGGTTCAAGCATTTCTGATTTGTTCTCTTATTACTGCAGGCTTTTGCCACTATTACTAGCTGCTCCAGGGACCTCGTGAGGCAGTGGACACATGCCTTAGACAAGGAATTCTTTGCAGTTTGTTATTGAGAGGCTACACAGCAGGCAGACACAAGCAGCCCTAATCACGGTTTGAATACTGTTGGACTCCTTTTTTTCCTGTCCTGGTTCCCAACAAGTCTTTCTTTGAAGCCTACCATACTCTTAACTTCAAAGTTTTCTGACACCCAAGTGACAAGAGACTCTCAAAGCGGTGACACTAAGTGAATACACTGTGTGTGAGATAAATAACCTACTTCTAAGAACACCCCGAACTGCATATGCATTTGTGCTAATGCAGGCAGCAGTCCCGAGATTGCCCTGCCCTTCTGCGATGTCCTGTAATAAGCATCAGGGAGAGGAGGCTTGGGGAAGGAAGTCCAGCTCATTCACTTTGGGTTTTCTTCACATTCCCCCATAATGCCCTGCAGTGGCCTTCCGTGCCTGTGCCTCTGTGCTAAATACTCCTGAGAGTTTCAAAGCTGCAAAACTTTGTGATCTTTTCCATTAGGACCCCAGTTTGCAGGATGGACTCTCAAGCTCCCTTTGACACCTGCATTTCCTAAATAAAGATGCCATTGCAAGAAAATGACAAACACCCGGTAAACTGCACTGTGCACTTTGGCAACATTATCTCAATTAACAGCGTAAGAGTCCGTTTGTACTGCGTGTACGGGTGCTGCTGGTGTGCCGGGCGGCCATGGAGGTTGAAAGAGGGTGTCAGATCCTCTGGAACTGGAACTACAGGTGTTTATGAGCTGCCATGTAGAGGCTAGGATTAGAACCTGGGTCTTCTGGAAGAACATCCAGTGCTCTTAATCACAGAGTTGTCTCTGTTTTAAGAGGCATAGACTGAGGCTGGGAGAGGTTCTCCTTACTGGCCTGGAGCCATAGTTAGTAAAGCAGAAACTGGGTTTGACTGTAGCTGACAGCAATGCCTCTCTAATCTAAGTCGCCTTCCTTTCTTACGTTGATGATGTGTGCTGCAATGGACTGATCTGAAACAACTATGCCTGTGCATATTGGACTTTATTGCTTTCCAACTCAAAGGTGGCTTTATACATCAGCGGCTCTTTCCTTTCTGTGAAATGAGGGGTAGCGATCTTTCCATTTGGCGGGGTGTAAATTCAGTCGGTCAGAATCACATCATTTTTCTTAAACTTGGACCAAGAAGGCAACCTCATTAAGAGAGAGAGAGAGAGAGAGAGAGAAGGAGAGAAAAAGTAAAGGAAGATAGAGAGCCCAAATCCCTTTCCTTGCCACCTTCCTCCCCAGTACCCATTATCTCTTCCTTGCTGTTTTCATTGCTTGGCCTGGCTGGGACTTTGTTCCATGTGTTCTTAATTTTGGTGATTTTCCATTGCCTGTGAGCCCTTCAGTACTGTAAATACTTGACTTCAGTCTTTTCCATACTTACAGAACTTTACGGCGGTCACTTCAAACACTGGTGCAGAATTGTCTCTGCTCCTTAAGGTTGTTCTGTGAATTAAGAGCCTGGTAGTTGATATCTTGCTGGCTCCATATGCCATTTTTCCCCTGAGACTTTGAAGTATAAAGGGGCACAGACTATTCATGCCTTAAACACATACAGAGTGTCCTTAGGAGCCGATAGGGGTGCCTCTGGGACTTAAAATTCTTTCTAGTTATCAATAATGGCCTCTCCATTTGGGTATCTTCAGTTTCTATTTTTAATTAGCTTGGTGTGTGTGTGTGTGTGTGTGTGTGTGTGTGTGTGTGTACGTGCATGTATGTGTGTGTGTGTGTGTGTGTGTGTGTGTGTGTGCGTGAGCGTGCGTGCGTGCGTGTGCATGAGTGTGTGTGCGTGCGTGTGTGTGTTCAGGAGTGTGCATGTCATGGCAAGTGTGAGGAGGTCAGAGGACCTGAGAGTCTATTCTCTCCAACAGTCTGTGGGGTCCGGGGATCCAGATCAAGTCATCAGGTTGAGCAGGAGCTCCTTTATTCATTGAACCTTTTTATGCACTTATGTTCCATCTTGAAAAGCTCACTGCCCACTGTCTTCAGGGGCACCACACCAACATGGCTGGGGTGAGAGTACTTGGCATACTTTCCTGGCAACCTGAAACACTGCAGAGGCTCCGCCTCC
>JAMJFZ010002701.1:0-30000 GCA_026225945.1 Cricetomys ansorgei | reverse complement strand
GACATTGATTGGTGTTCTGTTGATAGACGCCAACCCCACATCCAAGTCCAGCTTCAATGTCTGGGGATGCTTCTGATTCAAAGTCATTTTGCAAAGGATGTGGGGGATTAAAAGTGCCAACAGCATTGCTTCAACCACACAATTATCATTCTGCACCACGTTCTGGGTAATGTCAGCATATCCCCAAAATATTTCAGGTGAGACAGAGGATGTCAGAGTTTCTAGAATAACCAACCTAGTGAACAGGATGGAAAGAGAACTCCAGAGTCTGGAAAGATATCTCAGCAGTTTAGAGCGCTCCCTGCTTGCAGAGGACCCATGTTCAGTTCCCAGTACCCACATGGCAGCTAACAATCATCTGAAATTTCAGTTCCAGGGAATCTGATATTCTCTACTGGGCTCTTTGGGTACGGCATGCTCATGATACATAGACATCCGTGCAGGCAAACATTCATGCACATAAAGTGAATAAATAAATCTTAAAGAAAATGATTCCGTTTCCTCATTTCAAGTGTTTATTGAGCACCAGTTACAAGCGAAGACTTACACTGGTTTTAAGAGAGTGAGACTGAAGAAAAATTAAAACAAACCTGCCCCTTGAAGCTTCCATTCCCGTGAGAAAATGTGGAGACCAACAGAGTAAAATACTGAGAACCACAGTTAGCAAGCGGTCCTGGAGGAAGACAGAGAGAAGAGCAGTAGGCATTCCATAACAGGAACCTCTGACACTTCGGTGTCAGGGGCTAGAGAAGGGCACACGGAAGGCACTTGTGAGTAGAGACCCACCCCAACCTCCGGGTAGTCGGGGTGAGGGATGAGCAAATGACAGAGGGAACGGTGCTCCAGGAAGAAGGAACAGAATACGCACAGAAGTGGTGCAAGAGTGCACTGGCATGCACAAGAAGATGGGGGCAGGAGTCAGATGAGACAGCATTGCAATCTTGCCCGTCATAATGAGGCCAAGGGCCTCAATTCAATGTCATAATGGGGATTCACTTAGAGGACTGGCAGGGTCTAAGGAAACAGGATCGCTTGGCTGCCTCACAGATCATGCTGACAGAAGGCTGTGGCAGTGCCGAGGGGAGGGGCTGTGGCGCAAGGCCAGGCCTCACAAGGAAGCTGCCACAAGGATCCAGGAGAGCTGGAGGAGGCTTGTCATAGGGGACTGGCAATGTGGGAGGGAAGGACGCGACCTGATACCAGAGCCAACGGGATTTACTAATGGATTTCATGTGGGGTGTAAGAAACGGAGAGGGATTAGCAATACTACACACACACACCATCACTTAGCTTGAGCAAAGAGATCTTTATAACTGGAGGGATGACAGGCTTGGAGCCACGGGGACTAGGTTGGAAAGTGTCTTGTCAGATGTCCAAGGACATCTCAGAACGGGCAGCAGGAAAATGGGTGCATGATGCTGGGATCCAGGGGAAAGACCTGGCCAGACAGACACTCCCCAAGGTCAGGATATGAATGTCATTTAAAGCCAGCAGACAGTTGTGGGACCCTTTGCAGTGGGTGAGGATAGAGAAGAAACCAAGTCTCAGGGACTCCCACATTTAAAGGTCAGAAGGATGACTAGGGTCTGTAATGCCTAAAGAGAGCAGCCATGGGGTAGAATCCATCCAGTACTGATGGGCCCCAAATTGTAGTGGCTCCGTGTGTGTGTGTGTGTGTGTGTGTGTGTGTGTGTGTGTGTGTGTGTGTGTGATTTCAACTTTTACAGTTATGCAAAACCCACATTTCTTTCAACAGGAACCAAACCTTAGGCTATGAGTTTGGATTCTCTCCTGGGTAAGCACCATGCAGTCTGATCCCCTCTGGAGATGTTGACCCTTGTGGTCAGCAGAACACCAAGAAAACTCTAGGTCACCACGTCTATCTAGGTTGCTCAGTGGTCAGGAATATCGATGTATTTTTGACCTGAGATCTTTCCAGTATGAAGTGGGTTTATCAGAACAAGATTCCACTGTAAGCTGGGAGCCTCTGCAGGAGGAGGAAAGAGGGGGAGTCCCCAACTGGGTTAAAAGTTGACTAAATGGTCAAGTGGGCTTAGAACTAATATTCTCCCTTAAACATAGCGGTTAGGAAGCCCCATGACATTTAACCTAGTAGTTAGGCAATCCATTACCTTCCAATGGTAGAAGAGTCAAAGTTGGAGGGTGCCTGAGGTGTCATAGACAAGAGGAACAGAGCACTGAGTTTAAAGAGACCTTGGGGGAATTTGACATAAAAATCGGTGATGATTATAGACAGCTGCTGTCTATCATCCGCGCTAACACTTTACACATTCTGAATCAGTGGGAGGGGAGCACAGAGGGATAGGCGGTGCCCAGCACTAAATGAAGCCAGAAATGTAGAGGAGGATTAGGGAATAGTAATAGGCTGATGGGAAGGAAGCTGAGATGGAAGATCTAGCACCTTCCAGGCATTAAATGGAACCCAGAGACTGGGTAGAGGAGTTCGTTTGGCTGAAAGAAAGCATCACCCACTGGGCCCACAGGAAGATGAGAGAGTGGATAGAGAGCCATGCCTATCCTGCTATGTACTGTAGAAGGGAGGGCATCCAGGGGCAAGGTGGAGAGAGATGAGTGGACCATGTGTAGGGACTGGAAGCCCCATTAACAGTAGAGGTTGGTAGGGCCGCTCCCTGAGCACATGGCCATGCTAGGGAGACTAAAAGTCAAGGGACAAGAGCTCAAAGGTGCAGCTTTCAGGACACATTTTCTAATCAAAGGGCTGGTGAGGGAGGTGGTGCTGCAGTCCTAGAAATTAGGGTATGCTCTGCTCTGAGGTCATGTTCTGTCCTGCCCACAGCTGACCCATGACATATTGGGGAAGAGAGACTATTAGGGGCAGTGACTGCAGCCAACCGTGTGACCCAGGACTACAAGGAAAGATGGTTCCTCCCACCCCCTGCTGTGCATGCACCTTAGAGAGGAAGGCTGCTTAAGAAGCAGAGATCAGCACCCAAGGAAGAGCATCTGAGTCCACCTGGTGGCCAGCAGGTGGCATGAAGGAAGACTGTCCCTAAAGGCTGCTACAGAGGAGCTGTTGGCATCTGCTCTGGGAACTTCTACAGTGAAAACCACAGTGCGCAGCTGCTGATCTCTTTTTACCTCCCATCTCTCCTATCCTTACTGCGATCACAGAAGGCCCTTCATGGGACAAATGCTGAAGACCAAAATGAGGTGTGCCAGATGCACCCAAAGCCACAGCACTGTTTGCAGAAGATCCAAGAAGAACAGAGCAATGGGAGGTAGATGAGCCCCTGTGCCAGGAGCACCAGAATTGCTTTATATGGCACGTGAACTCTCCAGGTAGATTCCTTTGCCATTCTCAGTGTTCAGTTCATTGTTTCTTTCCCTTTATGGTCCTTCCATAGAGGGTCATTGGTGCTCCTCACATCATCCAGGGGTTTCAAACCTTTAAATGAGTGTCTTCCAGCTTCATCACTATCAGAGGACAATTATTCCCCAAGGATTGCCAGAAAGGATGCTTTACAAACAAATGTGAGTTTCCATGTTGCCTTGGCAGTGCTGACAGTCTGGGACATGGAGGTCCCTGCAGCTCAGTGTCCAGGCCTCGGGCCCTTTGTTTACTGAGATGGCTGTTAACTACATCACTGTCTGCACAGGGCATGTTGAAGAGGTGAAGCTCCAGACTGCAGCTTTGCAGTTCTACCCTACTCAGATATTTCTTGAGACTTATTACATGCCAGCTCAGGGCCACGAAGCTGGGGCTGTTGGACAAAGAGGCACGTGCGTAGTTTAAGTTTCCTGTGTTCAGACAAAAAAAAAATAATAATGCAGAAGTCCCCAGGGAAGCAGCTGGGGCTGAACCAATGCCAGACGTTAATTGTTTCCCTGCCAGTGGCAAACAGCCCCATGTAGACGAACAGGCCCAGAGCCTTCAGGGGCATAGACCCCCTCAAAAACATCAATGAGGAATCTCCCTCCAGGAAAACACACATGGATGGAAACTTGTAGATGTAATTTCTGGAGTTCCAAGAACTCCTTGTACTTTTTCTACACCAAGCCCTAAAGGTTATTTCTTGTGAACAAATTCAAGAGTAAAGAGGGAAGAGGGGCTGGACGATGGCTCAGTTGGTAAGTCCCTTCTCTGAAAGCCAGAGGGTCTGAGTTTGGACCCTAAGCATTCACAGAAGAAGCCAGTCATCAAAACTGTGTTGGTTCGATTTATGTCAGGTTGACACAAGCTAGAGTCATTTTAGAGGAGGGAACCTCAATTTGAAAAAAAAAAATGTCCCCTAACACCTGCAGGTAAGTGTAGGTGCCACCCCTTACCAAAGAAGCTTCCCCACTTACGGCAAATGGAGACCATCACAGAAAATCACAACTGTACAATGCAGAGCTAATGGATTATGGGAGCACAGCCCCAAAGGAAACACCCATAGGCAGCTCCTTCATGTGGCTCTGGGAACACCAAGGAAGAGGGAGTGAAAAGAGTGTAAGGGCTGGAACACCAGGAAGTCTGCTGTGAAAGTCTTTCCTAGAAATGGTTGCATTAACAAGACCAGAACAAAAGCAGTATCGACGGACATGTGAGTCTGTGAGTATTCACAGGGTCCCATCCCTAAACAAAGAGCTAATGACAGCTGGGGGAAAGACGTTTAGACTTTCCGAGGGATGAGCCCCCTTATTGGTTGTCCAATACAGAGTGGTCAGGCTTTAAACCATATACACACCAATAATAAAAACAGAATTAGCAGGTTCTATTTATGTATATATTTTGGCATACACATATATGTGCATACATGTGTGTACGTATATAGCAAATGTAATATAAGAAAAAGAGGCTACAAGCTTAAGAGTGGGGAGCATGGGAAGGGTTCAAGGTAGGGTAGCAGGGAGGGGCTGGAGACAGGAAAGGAAGGAGGGAATTGATGTTATTCCATTTCAATTAAAAATATGTTTTTTAAAAAAGACAAAAGCTGGAAGAAAGGCGGTAGGGGTGTATCTGGGAGGAATTAGAAGGAGCAAGGCGTGAATATGACCAAAATACTTTGTATGCATGTACAAAATTCCCAACGAATTAATTAAAACATTACACTAAACATAAATAAAGTAAATCTAAGGAAAAGAGGAAAAACTGTCTCCTTCAGATTGGTCGTGGGCAAGCTTATAGAAAATAGTAAGCATTTTCTCAGTTGATTGAGGTGGGCCCAGCCCTGAGGAGGCAGAGACCAGAGGGTCCCTAAGGCTTAGTGACAAACAAGCTTAGCTGTACTGGTGAGCCACGGGATCAGTGAGAAACCCTGCCTCAAGGAAGGAAGGAAGGGTGGGAGGGAGGGAGGAAGGACACAGGTGGAGAGTGACTGAGGAAGACACCTGATGCTGATCTCCAACTTACACACATACACAGAGAGAGAGAAAGAGACAAACGAAGTTGAAGCTCTCCCTCTGCAGCTGACCCAGAGTCAACTCTCTGCTCTTGGAACCCATTCCTGCCCCCTGCAAAGAAGTCTCTGACAACAGCTCAAACCCCAGCATCCCCACACCACCTACCCTCTCTCCTTCCTTAAAGGAAAGTTCCTCCTTCATGGCTTGCTCCAGTGCTCAGCCTCAACATCTGAATGCCACATGATGGCCCCTTGCTGCTAGGGCATCCTTCTCTCCTCTGCTTTTGTAGATAATAAATAGGAACAGGAGTTATATGTCTATTATACCCCCAAAAAGCTATTCTTCGAGGTATTTCTCATACTGGCAGACCTGGGGCTGGCATCTGGAATAAAGTGGGAAGGAGGAAGTAGCTTTAATAATACTGAAATCTTACTCCCACCTTAGGGCTTTTGCACATAATGCATTCCCTTCCTGAGCCACTCCTCCCTTAGCAGAGACCTGTAGCTTATTCTTTCAGACCCTGTAGCTGTCCTTGGTGTTGTGGCACAGGCTCCCTGGAGCTGACCGCGCTGAAATGGCCCTCTCTTCCTTTGGCTGCGTTTTTTGCCGGTCCTCATAGCACATTCTAGATCTGGTCTTGTTTTTGTTTACTGTCTGATTCCTTCACACTTCACCACTAGAACACTTAGACCCTAGAAGACAGGGACTTGGGTTGTGTCTACTGATGTGTCCCAGATGCTCAGTAAATGAATGAAAGAATAAGCCAGCCATACAGTCCTTCTGCACCCCCCCACATCTAGGGCAGGAGAATTCTTCTCTGATGACTCCCAGGAACCAGCTTTTCCTTCCCAGCGATGCTTACAATAAATAGGGGTACTTGCTGGCTAGTCTTTCCCTCTGTAAGCATAGCCCTTAAACTGATGTAAATTATTAGATATGGACTCTGGGACCCCATTATGAGCTTCTCTCCAAAACACCTCCACTCAGCCGTGACTCAACATCCTGACACTGGCTCCGATCAAAGCCCAAGACAAGCGAAGGTAGTCCTGTTTTCAGTACCCTGCTACAGACTGGAAATGTATCCGTGGCCAGCTTCCTGTCTGGCTCACATACTGTGTAATTGCCATTTTTAATGGCAGCTTTAACTCTATCGAGGCAGAGGAACAACAGAAAACATGTGGCCAGTGTTTGCACCTTCGACCGTATTGTTATAATGAAGGGGGAGAGATGCAAACACCAGAAGAAGAAATTCTTCTCCAGATGGAAAGTAAACTCTGAGCCAGACAGGCTGTGATATTTCCTTCCAGTAGCAGTGGTTCCTGATCAGTGAGAGGTAGGAGCCCTGGGACACTCAGAGCTCTGTTCTTCAAAGTGTCTCATAGGCACTGTGAGCCCTAAGTACTCCCGACACTCTAAGCGCTGAAGCTTGTCTGCCATTTAAATATATCCCTGTTCTAACTTCATGTCTATTATTATGATCAAATATCTTGACAAAAAGCAATTTAGGTGAGGGGGGTTTATTTGAGTTATAATTCCAGATTATACTTCACTGTTGAGTGGAAGGCAAGGCAAGAATTCAAGTAGCTAATCGTATAAAAAACCACAGTCAGGAGCAGGGAAAAATAAATTTATGGATGCTTACTGCTTGTTTGCTTGCAGTCAAGTCACATAGCTCTCTCTGCTCTTACATAGTTCAGGGCCCTCTGCCTAGTGAATCGTACCACCCACAGTGGACTGGGTCTTCCTACATCGATTAACGATCAAGACAATCCCCACAGACATGCCCCAGGCCAACCTGATAGAGGTTACCCCTTATTGAGACTTTCTTCCCAGGTGATTCTAGGTTGTGGCAAATTAGCAGTTAAAACTAACCATCACAGTCTTCCCAAGACTTTGGGGCTAAGTGATGATGACTTCATATAAGGCCTTATTACTATGTATTTTCCAATGTCCTTTAAAAGGTTTCTACACAGGGGTCTTTGTATTTAATCAGTTGATTAAGAACAACTGTTTCCTAATCTGCAGTCTTGGGGGAGTACATTCACTTCAGGTGAGACATTTCTCATCAGCGATCATGAAGACAACAAGGCCCACAATACAGCAGGGCCCTGCTGTAGAGATCGCCTCCCACATGATCCTACCTCTCACTTAAATTCCAACATGAACTGAACCAAGCATGGTGGTGCATGTCTATAATCCCAGCAATTGGTAGGCTTGAGGCTGGGGAGTTGTGAATTTGAGGTCCAGACCAGGCTACATAGAGACATGGTCTCAAACAAACAAACAAAAAGATTCTAGCTTGAGTTTTGAAGGCACAAAGCATTCAATCCACAATTCAAGGCTTTGTGGCTTGATAGAGATGAGCCAGGTAACACGATGATTATCACAAGAACTTAAAAACTTGGTCCAAAGCAGAATGAATTCCACTCACTAAAGATGATTCCCTAAGGAGGACAAGAAGAGAGGGCCAGTTGGCTACACTGCTTGGAAAAAGACACAGGGAAGGCACCTGCCACCCAAAAGGAACAGGGCACTTGTGGGTGAATTCTCTAGCCTTGTGTTTGTTGTTGCTGCTGCTTTGTTTTGTTTCTGCCCTTTTAATTAGTAAGCCAAGTGAATGGAAAGAGCAGAGCCGGAAATTCTAAAGGGGTGAGATTCTGGGACCCTGCACAGCTCAGCTCCAGGGGTGGCCGCTAAGCACGTTCCCGTCATTCCCATCTCTACCACTGCTCTGGTGCCTTCTACAAAACCAGGGTCCTCTGTCCAGGGGAGGATCCAAGCCCTGCAGGAGCAGCTCCTGTTCCTGAGTTCCCTAATTTGGGCTATTTCTATCAAGAATCCAGTGCCTCATGCAATTAGGCTTTTAATAATCATTCAAAGTTGATTGCAAATTTTGTGTATTTGCCAAGGTCAGTGAAACCTAATGCCTTTGGGATCACGTAGGCCTTAAGGAACCGCTCGTTCACAGTTTGATATATTTGGTGCATGAAGTTGTTTTCTCTCTAACTGTACTGGTTTGTTAAAGTATTTCTGTTAATAATTTTTTTTTGGTAATATATTCTTAAGTAGCTGGATTTATGAGAGATCAAAATGGAGTCATTCATGTCAGCCGTAATGAAAAGTAAACACACAAAGGCAGATCCTGGAAGGCAGCTCTTACGCATGACTGCCTAAGAGTAACAGCCACACAGACTCTGCCAGAAGCACGGGCGTGTTCATTGACCAGCACAGCCTCACACACAAAGCCCCTCCACCGGGACGGCTGTCTGACGCACCTCAGGCTGATGTCACCTTGTTATTAAGGCTTGCAGCCGAGGAGCATGGCCTCAAAACAGCTTACGTAAGCCTACTCAGTTCCGCTTCTGAGCGACCCTTAACAGAACAGCTTCTACTGGCCCATAGTAGAGCCGCCATGTGCATCCCCACTACAGTTGGGGTGTCCCATCACAGAGCTGTTCCTGAGGGAGAGATGGCTTTGCTTCACTTCATCGTGCTGCTCTGAGACCCCGACTTTAAGACGTATGTGCAAGGTTTCATGCGTGTGCTTTGTCCGCACCCCACACCCCCTAAGCAGGCTCAGTGTTATATGCACCCAAAGCTGCACACGACTGAGTGATGAGGTGGTGAAGCAGCACTGTCTCGCTCTGTTGAGGCTTTTCTCAGTCTTTATTTCAACAGACCCACACCAAGTCCCAGCAGCTGCTTTCCAGAGTGGGATGCTGTGTGACTGACCGTGTCTGGTGGACATCACAGCCCTCGGAGGTTTCTTCCCCTATTCCCATTCTGCAGATAGGGAAACCGAGGGTTGGCGTGCTTAAATAAACCACCCAGAACCACAAGGTAGGTAAAAGAAAAGCCAGGGTGTAGATTCCTACGAGTCTGAATTCAAAGCCAATCACTCCACTCTCTGAAGATCCCAACACCTATGCTGCTTGCATACCTCACAGAAAGTAGTCTGTTATTTGCATGGAATCTACACTCATCTTATTTTGAAATCTTCCCTCGATTGCTAATAATGCCTCATGCAGTGTGAACATTGTGTGCACAGCTCTCTAGCTTATTTTGCTATCTTGATCTGGGGTTGGTTGACTTTGCAAATGCAGGGCCTACAACCAACATATACCTGGTTTGCCTTCTCATTCACTTGGAACCAGC
This sequence comes from Cricetomys ansorgei, assembly GCA_026225945.1. Taxonomy (NCBI): domain Eukaryota; kingdom Metazoa; phylum Chordata; class Mammalia; order Rodentia; family Nesomyidae; genus Cricetomys; species Cricetomys ansorgei. The sequence continues at coordinate 20,481 of JAMJFZ010002701.1, read as the reverse complement.
TGAGCAGAATACTAGGAAACAAACAAATCGCCTGTTGGAACCTCACATTTTCCACCCAGGTCATCACAGGGTCTCAAAGCTGCAAAGCTGGCTTTTACAGCCTACTGGGGTGCTCACCGCAGGGCAATGACTCCTCCTCTCAGTGGGGCACTTAGGAAATCAGAGAAAGAAATTAGAGAGTCATCCTCCAGACATTGCAGAACCTAGGGCTGTCTGACCCTCTGTCTCGTGACTTTCCTGGGGAAACATAAATATGTCTACTCATCTTTGATAGGACACGGGCAACAGATCAAAGCAATGATCCCAGGAAGTGTACTTGATGAACCAATGAGTTACTAGGGTTATTTACAGGAGCGTGAGTGACCCTGGCAGCTGCATCATTGAAAAGCCCCACCTAACCCAGTAGGAGTGATGACTCACAAAACCTACCATTGGAGTTCACTGTGCAGGCTGCAGGCTGCTCCACCGAAGAGTCTCCTCTCACCCAGCAGTTGCTTCCTGCTAATCACGGGGAGGGGCTTCATGGGTCTGTAACCTTGTAAACTCCATGCACCTCTCACTATCTCTCCAGATATTTGGCAGGAAATAGCTACACAACAGCCTCAGGATTCTAATTTCTGAATGAGTTCTGGGCTCTAGGGCCTCCTTGGTAATTTATCAATGGAAAAGACAAAGCCAAACAATGAAACAGCTGGCCTGTAGGAATGAGAGATCCTTCCTTTGTGGTTTGCTCTAGGACCTGAGGATGGGGTCCAGGTGATAATTCCACCCCCATTTCAATCACATCTTTAGGAGTCACTCAGTCCGCACCAATCACCAAAAACTATGTTAAGGACTGCAGGTACGTACCTCCCCTGGCGTTGAAGAACCCAGCAGAGGTGCCTCCATCCAGGGCTCAGATCCTGGTGGACTCAGCTGGAAGGGACAAAAGTAAGGCAGTGGGTGACTGTGAACTTAGCTGAGCTTTGAAGCCAGCATGTTTGAGCAGGTGAACTGGTACTTTCTCCAGGCTCCCAAACTGTCTTCCTTCTCAATCCACCCAGCACGAAGACACCTGCAGCCACCGTCTGTGAGCTCATGGTTGCTTATATGAATCCCTCTGTTTCTGGGGGAAGAATCAAAGGGCAGGCTATGGAACACATAGGTGGAAGCTGACAGTGCCAAAAGGAGCAGCAGGGAGTGGGAGGGTTGTTGGTGTGCCTCTGATGGGGGAGGTTATGTTCTGAAATCTTTACTAAAACCATGTTTCATTTAGTAATGGAATAAGAAACTCCTAAGATAGAGTTTTCAACTTGACTTATATATGGTGCAACAGAGACAGTGAGAACGTGGTGCAGTGCCTCATCGTTGCGTGCCATTTTGTGCATTCATGCACCCGTCCAAATAAAGTTAAAAATAAGGTGAGAACCTGCTACCTGGCTGTGGCCTGAGAGGTTTTAACAGACCGGAGGAGGAACACAGACTTTCAGGGACTGCCATCCAGTATTAAGCTTCCATTCTTTGTTATCGACCGTTTCATATACCCCCGATGTCCCCCCTCCTCTCCCTTTGAACTCCTTCTTTCCAGCTGGTTCCCAGCAGCCACACCACTGAAGAAAGTGACACCTCACTATGAGCAACCATTAATAGTCAATAGCTCTCAAGGAAAGGGTAGGGTCTCACGATGCTTCCTCTATCCACGGTGGGAAGTTGGAGGGCTCAGTCTTGTATAGGCATCCATTGCTGCCGTGTGTTCATGGTTGAAATGGCTGTGTCATATCGAGATGGCAGCCTTTCCTGGCACTCCCCCATCCTCTTATTCTCCCATTCTTTCTGCCCCTCTTCCTGATATTGCCTAGGTCTTGAGGGAGAGTAATGTAGTTGTCCTGTTTAGGACTGAGCTTTCAACAATCGCATATTCCGAGCACCTTAACAAGATCCGAGTCTCTGCATTTACCAATGCCTTCTGTGAAAAGGAGCCTCTCTGTCAGGCTGAGGCCTGCACTTATCTGTGAGTATAAAAGTACATATTTAGAATGTATTTTTGATAAGCCCATTTAAGGAAACCATGGTAGTATGTTGCCTTCATGAACTCTTGACCTCCCCAGCCTAGGGCTTCTGACTCAGTTTACAGAACTGTGGTGGTTTGAATGAGAATGGCCCCCACAGACTCATATATTTAATGACTTGATTCCTGATTGATGGAACTGCTTGGGAAGGATTAAGAGGCATGGCCTTGTTTGAAGAGGTATGTCACTGAGGGTAGGCTCTGAGGTTTCAAATTCCCACACTATTCCTAGCCCGCTCTCTCTCCCTCTCTCTTTTTCTCTCTCTCCCTGATTCTTGGGGACCAGATGTGAGCTCTCAGTTACTGCTTCATCACCAGGCCTGCTTGCCTGCTATCAATGCTCCCCACCATGATGGTCATGGACTCTCTGAAAATATATATAAGACCCCAACTAACTGCCTTGGTCATGTCTCTTCGCAGCAATAGAAAAGTAACTGAGACAGGTACTAATGTTAAGTTTTATTTTAGCAAAGAACGCAGCCCTGGTAAGCTTCTTACTTGTGGAGCAGATAACCCCTGAGTCTGTTCCACTCATCACTCACATGTAAGATCCCAGATGTTTCCTTCCCTCACCAGACTTTCTACCTGTGACTGAAGAAAGGGCTCCAACTGGGATCTTCTTCATATAATGTCCTCATCACCGCCACCACCACCCCCACACACACACTTCTGCTTAATGAACCCCTTGCCTGTGTGTACATGGGTAATATCTAATCTAAACACACGTAGAAGGTCAATTTTTTGATGTTCCTCAACTCTTCCCAGGTAGTGACAAGGTCCCAAGAATAGCTCATTTAGCTCTGCTCCCACAGGCCAGTCCTAGCCACTATGGGCTAGGTCTGGAGCTCCCAGGTTAAAGGGTGGGGTCTCAATGGAGCCAGTAATCCAGCCCCAATATTTCTTGGGCAGGAAGAGCAACCAGCATGTGGTTAAAGTCTCCCCACCCCCTACACACACACATAACACCTTTATACCATCCACCAGACCCTACCTGCTCCAGACACAGTCTAACGCTAGGAGAAGCCACTTCCTGTCACCTCTCATGTCCTACTCCTTGAGAGGATTCACTGTAATAAATTGAATCCTTGCAGTGTGTTGCTCTTGGCTTCACCTGAGCACAACCATCTTTTAACACCCTGAGATGGTCATGTGAGGTGATGGAAAGATAAAAAAGGTTCAGAGTTTCACATTATTTTGGCTTTATTAAACTAAATGAATACAGCAAACCCTTCTAGAGGAAAAGGCATTAAACACCGTGGGTAAGGGTTATGAGTAAGTGTGTGTGTGTGTGTGTGTGTGTGTGTGTGTGTGTGTGTGTGTGTGTGAGGGATACATACTTCCTTTGGATTCCTAGAGCCCCACTGAAAATGTTATTTTTCAGCATTTGAAGATAACAGGTGGAGAAGGTTGGAGTGCCATGAGGGTCCTGCTACTTCAACTTGGTATTTTTCCTTTAAAGAAAATAATTCTCTGATTCTTCCTAATTCTTCCTAACTCTTCCCTTGTAATGTTACTTAGATACAAACTTGCACAAAACTAGTTCTAAACTCCTTCTTTATGAGCACTGTGCATTTATGGAGAAAACACAAAATTTCTTTTTGACCTCAGAATGAATGCAATTCAGGTCGGTATCTGTTGGAAATGACAGATGGCATTCTTTTCTCTAAAAACAAAATTGCTAGTTCTGAGTTTAGCAATAGCGAGCGTGTTGGCAGCTGTTACTTGACATTGACCCAAATAGATTCCTCATGAACTTGATGGAATGTTGTCAGCATCGCCGTTGTTACTAGTGTCATAATTTGCCTTTTTTTTTCCAGCGTATTCCTCGGGTTATTTTTAACTGCCAATACATTATGATGACAGGCGAACCATGTTTAAAATGTGTTCCAAATGCAATAACGAAAAATAAAAATATGCCATTTAACGAGAATGTATATTGGGCCCATCTCCTGCTACATTTACTGCTAACTGACTCCTGCAATTGGTTACATGTGAAGTCTGTGAGGTCGGGAGCTGGCAGATGCGTCCTTGGGAGAGGAGAGGTCTGACAGCTGAGCCACTCGGTCCTTGGGGCACTGGGAAGTTTTGGTTCCTCCATGCTTCTAGTCTAGCCTTGGAAATTGCCTTGTCTGAATATACTATCACTTCATTTGACCTTGATTTAACACTAGATGGGCCTCTGTTTTCAGGAAAGTGAGTAAAAAATGTTGAATCAGTCTTCACTTTCTGAGGAACTTAGCAAGGACTTCTGGCCTACAGCAGGGTTTCACAAACGACCATGGCTAAAGAGGCATCTCCTCGCAGCTAGTTAAACAGTTCACTTTGAGCCAAAGGCAGACAGAGGGTCCTGTGACGGTGACAGGTGACATCAGACTATTTGCCCACGTCACAGTGTAAGAGCAAAAGTTATGCTTTAAATTTTAATTACTCTGCCTAAGAGATCTATGGAACAAGGACATATCTTCCTGGAGTGCTAGGCTGGACCGTTCAGGTGAGATAGTCTTGAATCTCCCTTGCCCAAGGACATAACCTCTTGGAATGTAGGGTAGGGAGTGGCTAGAACCCAAGTTGACCCTACTGCACTGGATGTGCTCCAAAAGCACCTCATGTGCTTGGTCACTTGCAGGTGGGAGATGAGCCAGACAGGAAGTACATCAGGATAGATGTTTGCCACTGATTGGACCTGGTGGGAAGTGCTAACTTACGAGTTCTGCCTTTTAAAGCACCTGTGCCACATGTTCCGGGAGCTCTGTAGGAGCTCTGGAGGTGACAGTTTCACTCCATGGGTACCTCAGAACAGACCTGGTCAGAGTCTATCTCCCTGGCCAGTATTTAATTAATTTAATTAAAGCTTGCTTGCTTCAAATTTGGCTCAGTTGTGGAGTTCTTATTTACACCAAGGCACTGAGAAAGTGTGGCGTGTGGATCTAAGCTCTGAGATACCGCAGCCGCATGCTTTCCCAGATAATCCAAGTGGGTGTATGCTAACTTTGAAAAATCGTCATCCAAAGAGAAAAAAATGCAAAATATTCATGAAGAACTCGCACATAGATGTTTATAAAATTACCAAAAAATAATCATTTGTTAAGCTGCCACACCCAGCGTCTAGCACCCCTCATTATTTGTTGGTCCTTGGGGGTCCTGTGTCTGCCTTCACACAGTGGTCTCCTTTGTGTCCGCAGTCCTCTCTTCTGGCAGGATCACCTGTCACCCTGGATTTGGGATTCACCCTACCCTATATGACTTCATCTTAACTTGGCAGCATCTACGAAGACCCTATTTCCAAATAAGGTCACTATCTTAGTCTGTTGGTGCCACTATAACAAAGCAATCGAGAGTGGTTTATAAAGTTTATAAAGTTCAAAGATTTGCTTCCTCGTGGTCTGGAGGGCATGTGAGAACACAGCACAGAGGCCTGCCCTTCAGTGAGACGGAAATGAGGTGAAAAAGGGACAGATGTCAAACAGTTTGATAATCCACCCCCATGGTGATGTGGGTGCTTAAATGGCTGGCTAGAGGCATTGGCGGGGGGTCCGAGAAAGAGGCCTGCCCAGTGGATCATCCTCTGACCGATGATCCATCATTACAGTTAACCATTTAGCCAATCATGCCCGTAGCCGCCTGTTACATAGTCGCCTTTCTTCTCAATGCAGCCTTTATTTTGACTTTACTAATGAAAGAACCGGCTCGTGCCATTGTCTATGTAAAAGTACCTGGGCAGTGTGTGCCCTCCAGGGGATTAAATAACTACACTAATGCCCTGTAAGCGCTGGCCCCTGAGCTGTCTCAGGCATGCACCTGCAGCTGGCCGGTTCCATAGATACCCAGAGCGCCTCACTAGCCACCCATCGTGACACCACAGAGGCTGCTGGAGATGCCCCAGTGAGCGCACACTGATGCCACCATCTCCTTTAATGTCCCTGCTTTGTGTGACTAATCCGATAACTATGATTTAGATACCTATTTTCACCACGACACAGAGTTTATTCCGTTGTGCCTCAATGCACAACATAGATGTCCCAGTTTGCTTTTGTAATCGTGTAAATGTAAACATCTGGGTTATGATCTGATGGCCTAATGACTCTGACATTTGTCATCTGTCTTTCAATTTCCCTTTCTCGTACAAAGTGCAGGAAGTGCAGTACTTGCCAAACAGCACACTGTGAACACCCGAAGGGGCTTCACAATACTTGCTGGCTTCAGACTTCATGGCTGGGAGTCCTTTATTCTTCACTGCTGTGTCAGAACTAAGAAAGGAAACCACAGAGGACTCTGAGATGTCAGAGAAAGGCATGCATGGGGATAATTATGGCTGTCTTCTCTCAGAAGGGATGGGAGTTACATGACCAGGCTGAGGAGGTGAGGACGAAGCCTGGCCTCGCCCTGCGCCCCAGGACTCGCTGTTAACACTATGTCGAAGTCACACGCCCTAACAGCAGACACCCAACAGTCACTTCCCTCTTCCTGGTGTATCTCCAGTGCCTTCAGAGAATGAAAGGCAGTTGGCATTTACTGGGGAGGCTTGAAGCCTAATGCTGGCAACTCGTTTTTTAAAGAGAAATAATCAAAGAGATTTTTTGACTCGATATGCTTCTCCAAAGAAATTCGACAATATGATGTTTAGACGGCTATTCTTTCTTTCTTCCTTTTCCTTTTTTTTCCAAATGCTCATTATTTGAATCATGTTTGTAAGAACCCAACCAAGGAAGCATGCACAATCTGTGCAGTTTGTGTTCAGAAAACTCATGTAACGAGCCTCGAGAACCCTGGGAAGAGCGACTCCTTCCTGGAAGCCGTACCTATTATTTGTCTCGCTCATTCATTCAATGACTGAACTCGCATTAAAGAAAATCAGTGAGTCCAGGCACAGATGAGGCTGCATGGGTGACCAGTCCTCTTGTTCAGCCTCTGCCCCGCTCTGCCCACTGTCACCAGGTCCGCATCAAGCTGACTCGATGCACAGGCTGAGGGGGCAGCGAGCAGAAAGAGAAGTTCAGACTGCCCAGAGGCTCCTGTGGCTGCCAGCTCCAAACAAGTTTTAAATGTGGAAAGAGGAGCATTCAAAGAAAGCAAGCAGCATTCTGGCCGATGCCCTGTGGTTAACAGCGGCACTACCACACTGAGCAGGCGTGGTCCTCAGGACAATAGTGAGCCACAAAAATAAAATGAAGTTAGGCTTCATTTTCCCTCTGCTTTGTTTAGTCTGACACATTTCAGAGTTTCCTGGAAGGCTGGTATGGTATTTAAGAGTTTGATCAGAAAAATTTGATCTGCTTATCTGGTCATTTTTCCTACGTGAAACAATAAATACTCAAAGATGTCAGATGCTAGTAGTGTTGCTAAACTTCATTTCAGGAAGCTAGTGACTAGAGGCATTGCCTGCTATGGTTTGATGTGAAGAATCCTCCAAAAAGGCTCGTATGTTGAGCTGGTCACTAGTCGGTAGTGCTGTTTGTCGGTGAATTAATCTATTGTTGACTTCACAGATGAATGGGCTATTAGCAGGGGGGTCCTGGTTGCAAGAACTAGGTGACTGCAGTGTGCTTTTGAAGGGCATAGCTTATCAACAGTGACCTCCTCCTCCTCCCTTCTCCCTCCTCTCTCCTCCCTCCTCCCTCCTCCTCCCTCCTCCTTCCTCCTCTAAGTCCTGTCTTGCAGTGAGAAGCTTTGTCCTGCTTCACATGCTCCCAAACTCTGTTCTGACTTACCTCTGTCCCACAGCAATAGGGCCAACCAAGGATTGGAGCTTCAGAGTCCAGAAGCCAAAATAAACACCTATTTAAGTTTTTTCTCATATATTTTGTCACAGTAACAGAAATGAATACACTGACCCATCCCTAAAATCTCTGTACTGATTTGTAAAATTCATAGTGTGAAGTCTTTAGGGTAAGTGGAAGTGTTTCAAAATTTATAAAATGGATCTTCCAAGGTAGAAAAGCAAGCACGACCTGAAAGGAGCTGTATGTGAGGAGGGGTACTGATCTAGGGATCCCACGAAAGCATCATAGATGGGTAAAGAAAGCTCCCTGAAAGAAAACAGGGAGATTGTTACAAAAAAGGGGTGCAAGTAATCAACGCACAGACCTTTGTCATAACTCTGATAACAAGAGAACTCTCTAGAATATTCTGCCCTTTGTAGAAGACTTTCCTGTGAGGATCACATTTGAGTTAAACAATCTGTCAGGCAAGTGGGCATTTATCAAAAGGCCAGCAGAAGGATGATACCCCATCACCCTGTGCCCAACAAGAACGACCGGTCCTAGGGTTTTGTGTCCTGCAGGATGGTCTCCAGGGAGATGCATGGTATTTGGTTTATATGAAATCATCTTGCAAATGTTATTGGAGTCCAGCTACCTGTGCAGGGAGGAATCGGGGCCTGTGACTGTGACCCAAGCTAGGACAGTGCTCCTTAAGAGGCCTGCCCCTGTCCTGTTCATGTTTAAGTTGTCAGGATGTCTGAATCCACTTTACACTTCACACTTGTTCTTGGCAAGTCTTGGGTCAGTGACAGTACCACACAGTGTTGTAGAAGTTTATTTTCAGTTATGTATAAAATAATTGTTTTGTGCACTGTTGGGAAAAGGGCTGCCTGGGCCTTGGTATTTTGTATTGTCTCCAGGTGTTGGATTTCTGTGGGGGAAGTTGATTGCTAATGACTTGCATGTGCTATCAGTAGACCACCTGAGGCGTTCTGGATCAGTAAAAACACCTGAGCTCAGACACTCAGGGCTCCGCTGTGGTGGTGCTTGCCGTGATGGTGGTTCCCTCTGCTGAGGTCTGGAACCATTTGCGTGTATGAGAATGTCTCTGTGTCTCTCATGGTGAGCCAGCATGGTGGCTAACAACTGAAACACAGCACTGCCTGGAACAGTCACTTATCTTGGAGGAGAAAAAAGCCTTCAAAAGCTGAGGACCTGGAGAGTCACCTTCACCATGATGCCTTGGGGCAATTTAGAAGCCTTTGATGAGCTCAGTCACAAGGGTGCAGTCACCCTCAGTGCAGGGTAGGGGTTGGGCCCTTCTCTCCCTCAAGAGTGGGAAAGAAAGAAACTCTCAAAGTTCCAAGTAAAGAGATGCTATGGAAATCAAGATAGGGGTCCCTGGGGCTGCCCGGGGCCTCAGTCCCACAGAGTGTTGATACTGACACATGAGGATGGGAACCACACTGGTGAAGACTACTTTCGGGCCCGGAGAAGCTTTATGGCAGAAACATAGGCAGCGGAGAGGCAGCCCCTGCTGTCACGGACCCAAGACATTTCAAGAACAAGTGTAAAGTGATTCAGACATCCTGACAACTTAAAAACCTGGCTTTTGATGCAGAGTAGGAGCTGATTTCCTGCTCGTGTCCAGGCTGCCTTAACTTTCCCTAAATCCACACTCCGTGTTTCAGTTCCTCATGACTCCTGAATTCCACACACACTAAATTTAAATGTTTACAAAAGAAAGACCAAGCCTGGGAGGTTCCGAGTGGGAATGAGGACTCCGGCATTGGACCGGAGGCTACTCCCGTGATGCTGTAGAAAATAACTTTTCTATAGTTTGTCTGTGCCCTAAGGTATCACATGAGGCTGTATTTAAAGTAATGGACTCGTTAGCCATGGGAGTAAAGTTTCAAGGTAGTCCAGCATTCAGGGGATCATGTGGTTATTACGAGCTGCTGGTAGCCAAATTTATATCAAGAATTATGAGTAAAAAACAAAATTAAAGGATTTGAAAATCTTGCAGTTTGCCCAAGAAAGAAACTTTACACATGTAAAGTTGGACCTGTGGAAAGTAGGGCCGCTCAAGAGTCTCGCTCCACTAAAAAGAAACACTTCGCTTTACCTGAGGGCTATAGCAAACAGTAGGCTCACACTCATGTAAAAGACTTTCATTGTCATCCACATAAGGGGCTGATATCCTCACACAAAATAACCGATCCTGTTCGCCCCTGTCTTCACATCTGCTGGCCCCTGCTGTAGTGCAAACCGAGCAAAAATAAACACCACATAACCTCTCTGTACCACCAAAAGAGGGAGTGTCTTTCAGATGTCTGCTATTTGAGAGTGGGTCTATATCAAGGGACAGATGCAGAATAGACAGCCCATAGGAAAAGGTCACTTTTTACAGGGCAACATGGTTGAATAGCAAGCAATATACTTCAGTCAGTAGCATAGAAACATATAGCACCATCAGGCATTTTTGTAATGCTTTACATTTTCTAAAATATGTTCCTTTTTAAAGATTGACTTTTGTTTTTAATGGTGTGTGTGTGTGTGTGTGTGTGTGTGTGTGTGTGTGTGTGCATGTGTGTGTGTGTATGTGTTTGCATGCGTGCATGTTTGCAATACCTGCAAAAGCCAGAAGAGGGCTCCCGGTACCCTGGCACTCGAGTTACAGGTAGTTGTGAGCCATTTTCAATATTCTTGTTTGTTTGTTTATTTTGTTTTGTTTCTTTGCTGGTATACAGTTAAGTTGTTTGCGTGGTGCATAGATCCTTTCAAGTCTTGCCATTAAGATCTTGTAGTTGGGACTATGAATACTCAGACTGGTGCTTATTATACTCCAAGGATTGTGGTGAGGCTGTCTGTGGCCTCTGATCAATGTCCTGCAGGCTGTCCAGTGTGGCATCCAGACTGGTGGGAGCAGCACCCCACTAGGCCCAGGTAGGCTCCCAATCCCATCACCACTAATATTAAGAGCTTCTTTCCCAGGCTGAAGGGCTCCTTAAAATACACATGACAAGTGTTAAGTTCAATACTTGAGACTGTTCCTCTGCACATCTCCAGATTTGACTCTGTGCAGCTTTTCCTTGGTGGCACTCAGTCTGTCATGGTCCAGCAACAATGGTTTTCTTTCTTATCAAGTATCCACTGGGCTCTGCTGTCCCCGTTCTGTTTGACAGGAGAGAAATTCTCTCAAGAAAGGAAGAGTAAATGAGAACTCTCCTTGCTATTTATTGGCTGTCTCAGAAGAATCACTGCTTCGAGGCTTAGTGACCAGTATCCTGAAAAGCATTTCACATGTTTTATCTGTTTGGGCTTGCTTCCTGAAACAGCCAATGTGTTTGATGGAGCTGGATACCACAGAACCAATATACAAACTAAATGGATAATCAAGCTAACAGTGACAAGGACTTCAAAACGTAACACCGAATGGAATATAAAACCTGAGAGAAAACGTATTCTGTCTCAGACCATCCACACAGTTGGAAAATATGCAAAGGTGTCCAGTATATCAACTCTGTAGATAAAAGTACAAACAAACGGACAGAAAAACCTAAATGAGTGAGAGATGGTGATGTATCCAGGGAGAGAAGGTTAGGAGACCAGACCAGGGAGTCATAAGAAGGCGGTTTGAACTGCCTCTGTACTGATTTATATATAGATGATACTTAGAGCTGAGGGTTGGCTAAAGAGAACCTGCTAACACCTATTTTCCACATCTTCAAATTATTTTCTAATTTAACCCCCTGTCATTTAGGTTATCAGCAGTCTTCTCTATGGAGAAGAGAGATTTAACTTTGCCTGGGGGCTCACGGCCAGCTCATCATCTTTTGCTCCTATTTGCATAATTAAACAGCTCACGGAAAGGGCTTTCTAAGGAAAAAGAAGATGCTGTAGGAAGAAAATATCAAGACAATATAATTCTGAGGAGGCAAATCATGTTGGTGGCCATTGGGGACACATCTTAAAATGTAGGCAGAGTTTTAAAATTACACCCACACAATGATTTTAAAAATATGTTTTGGCAAATAGGCATTCAGACTGGTTAGTATGTGCAAATTATTGCTAATCATTGTGCTTCCAGGAAGATGATCCTATGTTTACATACACACATACTTCCATGTGCATATGTGCATGTGTGCACATGTGTATGTGGGCATGCGCACATGTGTATATGTGCACGTGCTTCTCTTGTTTGAGGATAGCAGGCATGGAGCACACAGAATCTCAGGAGGATTTGAAGTTATAAAAAGACATTGAGTTCAGTTAATATCCACTATGGAGTGTTACAAACATTAATTTACGAATGTCCTAACACTTGCATTGTTGTCATGGCTCTTACACAATGGTCTTGTTGGGACAAAACTCAGGGCCAGACCACACCCCCACGAGTAAGTGTGACGTTGTGAATGACTAGAGTGTGAAGCCCTAATGTTCAAGGAGAGGCCAGTCTGGAAGAAAAAGCAACGGTTCTGTTACTTCCTTGGGGGACTTCTACCATCCTGTGGGGCCTCAGGTGAGACCTGGGGTAAAGCTTTCCCTGTGGTGAACCATCTCCTGCAGGCAGATAGGCCAGGAACCAGGAGAGGAAGTTCAGCAACTAGGACTCTGAAAGTGACATGCAACAACTCCAAACATGTTTTGGGATGGTTCTCACCTCACTCCTGGCAATCCTCAAACCTCCACCCACCTTGCCTTATTAAAGGCTCCAGCCTGATCTCTGCCATGCTTTGAGGAGCTGACAGCAAGTATGCATCTGGCTAAATGAGTGAAATGCTGCCTTTTCACCTAGCCGTGACTAAATACAAAAACATACAAAAGAAGCTACAAGAGGAAGGGTCGTATGGGCTTGCAGTTCCAGAGTACAGTCCATCATAGCGGGGACTGCATGGCGGCGGAAGTGTGAGGCAGCTCATGTTACATCTGCAGTCAGGAAGCAGAGATGAGTGCTGGTGCTCAGTTGGATTTCTCCTTCTTTCAGTTCAGGCTGCAGGGTGTCTGGGGCCAGGGGCAGGGGCAATGGTAGCAGAGTGGCTGGGGCCAGGGCCAGTGGTAGCAGGGTGGCTGGGGCCATAGGTAATTGTAGCAGAGTGGCTGGACCCATGGGAGCCTTGTCCCACAGGCTGCATAAGTGTCCACTCCCTGGCACTGTGTTTGCACTGGAGCCTCCTGTCAGTCTCCCTTCTTTCCTCCCCTCCTCTCTCCTCTCCTTTCCTCTACTCTCTTCTCCTCTCTTCAAGACCCCTGACTGCACCTTTCCAGTGGAAGGGTGACACTGAGAGTGACAGTGTCAGCAGTATCTTTTTGCCTTTTATCCTCCTATCAGGGGACTGAGCCTTGGCCCACAGAGGATGCATATTCATAGCTCAAGACGGCTAAGGTGGGGGCAGAGGAAGGTAGGAGAGAACAGGAAATAAAATGGCATCTGTGAGGAACTGAGAGTGCCCAGAGCACCTAGAAACTGGAGATTCTGTTGTAAATGTGCTTCTCCAGCAAGGTCTGGTCAGGGAGACAGAAGCGTCTCTGGAGATTTGAAACAGATAAAATGTAATTCAGTGTGAGGATCCTTATGTGGCTCCTGGACAAACTGTGCATCTCAACAGGGAAGTAGATCATGGGACAATAAACAACAGTAGAGCTTCTGCTGGCCCTCGAACCAGGAGGAGTGAAGGTAACAGCCAGTGCCCTGAATACCAGTCAAACACTGCAACTGAGGCAGGTGGAGCCAGCTAGAGTGGAACCAAGTGTCCATGCATTCCAGAACCAGCAACACTCCCCCAGGGACTGGAGGACAGGAAGCTGCATTCGAAGCCCCTGAGGTGGGTGGCACTGAGCAGTGGAAGGCCAGGGAGGGGCTCTGGTAGAAGATGCCAATTGGGTACAAACATTGTTACCTTTGAATGCTGCATAGAGAGGGAATCAGTTTTACAGAGCTATGTCTCATACGCGATTCAGTAATCCTTATACAAACACGTATTTGTAGAGCTAGAGAGATGGCTCAACAGTTAAGAGCATAAACCGCTCTCCCATAAGACCTGAGTTCTGTTTCCAAACATTTGTGTCAGTCAGCTCACAACCTCCTGGGACCTGATGTCCTCTTCTGGCCATTGAGGTCACCTACACTCGTGTGCACATAACCACTTGTAGACACACATATACATATAATTAAAACTGAAATACATTTTTATTGTATTATATTGTCAATGTACTTGTATAACCATCACAGGGGATTTTAGGAGCTTGAAGTAGAGAGAATTGATGTCTGAAAACTCAGCAGCCCAGGCTGAACACAAAGATGAAAGCTATGGTCACCCATGACTGTGAATGCTAATCCAGGCTCCCTTGACCACAAGTGTCATGAATATGAAACCTGAAAAGACCATGGGCTGACGGCCAGAGAAAATGAAAGTGAGGGAGTGAGGTAGCTAAGGAGTTAATATATGATCCTCAGAATACTTCTAGAAAAGATCAAGGATGGAGAGACCCCACCGATGTCAGCAAAGGAAGCCAGAGACAGGGATGAGCCTGTGGGTTTTCACTCAAGAATTCCTGAAAATGAGTCATGGTGTAATTGAAGTCTGAAACTAATTAGAGGCAATAACTTACTTGGCCTCAAAATCTATTCTGATCTAAAAATACAAGGCATGATTTTTGACCTGGAGAGCTTTGACTGGGGTCTCCCCCGATCCTACTGTTCTGCAGTAGGAATAGGCAGATCAATCATGAAGGAATTGGGGGACAAGCTCATTATCCCACACCCCAGGAATTTCAGGAGAGTGGGTCAGTGTAGCAGCATATGTCCTTCTTGCAGGAGACTGTGCAGAGACTGGATTGTGTGTAATTGATATTGGATTGCAGGCAGGCTGGGTTCTCCTTGGGCATATCAGAGTCCTAGTCAATGCTCTTTCCTTGCTCTATTTTCTCCTCTCTTTTTCCTCTCTCAGCCATCTTTCTTCTCCTCCCCTCTTTCTCTCTCCTCTTCTATCTCTCATTTGTTAATACATGTCCACAGTTGGTTTTTAACAAGATTATTTATTAAATCATTGTTGGTATATTAAACACGAGTCATGACAAATCTCAGGGATTCAATACCCGGGCGACTTAGTCAGAGAGCTTAGTCCATGGCCTCCTCATCTCATTCTCCTCCTCGTGCTTCTTCTAGTTCTCTGCCCCAGCCCTAGGTGCTTTTTCATTCCAAATCCTCCCTGTCTCCACCAAGCCTTTCAGCAGATGAGTGGAACCTAACCTTCACCTGCATTAATGCCCTGTTCATACGGAGATCTGGGTGGCCACTCCATTGTTTAGCAGGTAGGAAGCAGATCCTCTATCTGTCACAAGGCATCAGAAAACACCCTTCCCCTTTCAGAGCATACAGGAGTATTATCCATAGCTATGAAATATCCCACAACGTGGAGGTTTAGCAACTCTTCCACAGAATCAACAGTTAAAAATAGTTACCGATTTCAAAGGTTCAGTTAAATGGCTTGAGTGTTGCGTGAACAATGGCCAGTGTATTATTAGTTACTTTTCCGTTGTGATAAAACATCATGTCCAAAAGCAGATTGGGGGAAACAGGGTTTATTTTCGTTTACAGTTCCAGAGGAAGCGGACGGCATAGCAGGGAAGGCGTAGCATGGAAGCAGGATCAGGAAGATAGCTGTCCACATTTTCATCCACACAGAAAACAGACAGAACAGGAAGTGACGATCAGGCTGTAAAACCTCAAAGCCCACTCCCCGGTGACATATTTCCTCTAGCAAGGCTGCACTCTTAAAGATTCCATAGTTTTCTCAAACAGAGCCACCTTCTGAGGACTGAGTATTCAAATACAAGAGCTTTGGGGGATGTTTCTCATCCAAAACACCACAGATGAGAAGCACCCGGGGGTCAGTGTTTTATGAGGTAACGGTTTGGGGTTCACTTGGAGTGGGCTGCTAAGATCTTTACACTTTATTCTAACTCTAACTCTTAATCAGACAGCCCCATGACCAAACAATTCTGAAGCGCTTCCCACAATGCTTCTTTCTCACACGAACACCAGGCAGGAGCTGCCAGCCAGCTGCCATGACACAATCTTTAGAAACAAGATTCATGTTCATCTACTCCACCTCTAGGCTTGTGACATGGCCACCCCTGGCCTCTGCGACAGCGAGGGCCTATAGCTACTGCAACGGAGAAATCGATTTTCACATTTCATTGGGATTAATTCTGAATTAAAATGGGTGCCCAGGACGGGCCACATAGCTCAGGGACAGCGTGCTTGTCTAGTATCCTTGAGGCCATGGGTTCTACCCCTCGAACCAGGAAAAACCAAAATCCAGAAACTCAGTTCAGTTACTAAGGAACAGAAATATAAACGTTCAAGTATGAGTGTTACGACATTCAAATACAGAGCTAGCATTTTCAGTGAAAATTTAGAATGCTTTAAAATAAACTTTAAATGTATTATAAAATGTTTCAAAGACTTAGTACAAAAAGCAAGTAATATTAGTAAGACCTCATTTGTACTGACTCCATGATGCAGAGCAATTATTTTGGATATGGGGTAAGATGTAGTATTTAAACACTGGATGGACCCCAGATACTTCACTGCTGAAATCCTCAAGGCCTAGAGTGCTTGTTTGGCTTATAGACCCTTTGCCTACGAGGTTTCTTAGACCTCATTACCTTCTTCTTCCTGTTCAGTATGCGTTCCAGACAGGACAGAACCTTGGGAACACTGGGCTGACATATGGGCCATTCTACAAGGTATGTGGGAACCAGAGACAAGAGGAGGAAGGCAAGGGCAGAATGGGTCCCTATGGCTGCCTGGCTGGGGCTGCACATAGCAGGCTGGGTGGAAAACACATCTCAGTATGGTGTGAGTTCTTCCAGCCTGTGAACATGTGTGTGGGGAAGGGCTGTGAGCCCAGCCGTCCCCTCTGCTATTGGACGTAGTAAACACAGCCGAGAGCATTCATTAATAATCTGCAACTTTGGGCCCTCAAACAGGAATCTAATTGAAGCTGCCCCCCCCATCAGAGCCAAAAGCCAGCTGCCCAACAATATTAGGTAATGTTTAAGAACAAATTTGGCCCAGCGTGTTCCTCATGTGGTTTATGCCACTTGATTCTCATGGCTGTGTGTGGAGCCCAGCCCACTGCCAATGTCCACTTTCACCTTTCCAGAAGTAATGATAGCAGCTGGGCTATGTAAAGCTCACAGGCGACTGTCAGAGCGAGGCTCAACTCTAATGAAGCTGTGCAAAGCCATCCCATTAAGCAGCAAAGTCACGCAGGGGGGAAAAAAAGTGGTTCTTATTATGGGAGCCGGGAGCAAGGCTGGAATGGAAGGGGACAGAGCTAATGCAGCCAAACAATCCTTGCTTCTGCCAAGACTCTCCTCTACTGTCAGAATAGAAAGGGCCCACAAACCTTAGAGATGAAATGAGCCATTTTTTTTGAAAGATCCAGATAACTGGCAGGAGATTGTATTATACCCCAAATGAGCAGTTAACAGACGAAGGCCTTTGTTTATAGAACCTTCTGGAGTCCGGGGATAGGAGAGGAATTTATTCATTGGGGTCACGTTCCAGAAGGTCTACTTAATGCTCAGTGTTACGGGTCTGTGGACACTGCTTAGCTAACAGTGGTGTTTAGGAGGCCAAGTGTGTCTGCCTCAGGCTTTGGAGCAGATCCTAGGAGAGTGGGCATAGTAACCTGCATCCCAGCCTGGCAGCCTGCAGAGGGCAAGGGTTGCCGGAGATTTGGCCAGCAGAACAGGATTGCCCCAGGCTTTGGCGGCAGGTAGGCTGTCAGACTTTGAGATAAAAGAATAGGAAGTTAATTCACCTCCCCCAAGATGATCTGTGGGGGGCTGTGAGTTCAGGTGAACAGGACCACCTCTGGGTACCCGGTGCTTCCTAGTAGTTCTGCCTAAACAAGGGCCAAATCTGGATCCCTGGTGGCTCCACTGAGGCCAGTGCCAGAGGCCCTATGACACAGAGGAAAAATGGAACCCTGCCTAGTCATGGGGTTCCCTCCTGCACCCCAGCACAGCAGCAGCTGCACCTGGACACACCCTACTGCAGATCAGTGACCCTGCCTGTTCCCTGTTGATAGCGAGCAGGTGTCAGCAGGACAGTCTGACCCACTTCCGGGGACATGGAGAGTGTTTTAAAGGTGAGAATCTACGAGCATTTATTTTAAATCAGGGAGTGAGTATAGCTCCATGGTAAGTGGTTTGCCTACACTCCGCATGAGGCGCTTGGCTTGATCAGCAGCAGCTGTACCACCAGAACAATAATGACTGCATAGAATACAACAATTACTAACACCAAAGGTTACCCTTTGCACAGGGAACTTTGTCTGAACTCATTCTTCCCTCTACTAGCTGTTTCTAGTTCAGAGCAGTTTTCTCTGCCATTGGGGGTTTCTCAGTATTCTATTTCATATAAATACATAAAACTCATTTCCAGACTTATTCAAAGTTACCTCTCCATTGCCTGGGTTTGAAGCAAATTAAACGTTGAATATGTTTTCATCTAGGTATGAGCAGAACTCACGGCTACAAGAATTCCTTCCCAATTCTTCCCATGTTTTCCTGCTCCCTGTTGCCTTTATCCAAGATGGTAGAGCTGTGTTTTTCCTGGGCTTGTGGGCCGTTAAATACCTACATCTATCCAGAGGGTCCCTCAGGCTGATCTACCCAATGACTGTGGAAGCCCAGCCACTCGAAGATCTTCCTTTGAGGCTCGGGGCCCTTCCACCACCCCTTCTTCTCTCTCCCCTTCTCCAGAGTCAGGTTCATCACAGCAGGAGGATGCTTCCATCTCTGCGGACATTTTCTTTAATGGTATTATTACATATTAGAGCATCTTGGCATCTGCTTCCTAGGGAACCCAGGAGAAACCCCTACTTCCTATTCTTCTGAGGACTTCCTCTTGTCAATCTGTGTTCCATAGGACAAGGTCTCACTCTGTGCTGACTCTCATGATTTCTGGGTCCTTTGAATCATCGTTGTGCTCCATGTACCGCAGTCCCCAGGCTGCCTGGATGTGAGATGAATATCCAAACCAGAAGATTTTATTTGGGACTAATTGCAAAATTAGAAATAACTCAGTTATTGTGCCAAGCTGGTCTGAAGGTCGAGTCTAGCAGCTCCAATGTGAGTTGCTAAGAAGAGAGGCAGTGGTCTTAACTATAAGGCAGACTGTTTTGCTGGACTGACCACACAGAACCATCTTCTGCAACCTCCCCTTCAGACGCAGTGACCAGACAGTCTCCTTTCCTTGTCCTCTGGTGACTCAGGAGGCCGATTACCAGGGATCCACTTGCTGACCACCCCCCCTTGTTTGGGAGACAGAGTTATCTTGGCCAAGGTGCCATATAGGACAAGAGAGGAGACTGAGAGAGACAGATGGGATAGGATGCAGAGGTCCCTAACCCACTCAGTTGCTCATGGGACTCACCCAATGCCACAGACAGGGAGTAGTGGCTCAGCCAGGGGCAGTCAGAAATAAAAGCAAAAAACTCCCACGAAAGCAAAGTTAGTGTGGTGGGCTGTCTGAATTCTGTGAGGTAAAGCTGATGTTGTATGAGTCAGACAGAGCAAATTGCTCATGTCCGGGTCACCTACTCTTTTTCTGAACCACTTTTGTACAGAGAGTTCAATTTCCACCTGAGACTGGAGGAATCCCCTTCATTGCAAATGCTGCTGAGGCCGTGGCAAGCTTCTTCAGGCATTTGCCCCTTTGTTCTCGCTATTTGCCATTAAAACACAACAATTATTGTAACGTGAACAATTTTCTTCTTTCCAATATGTTATTGTTGTGACAATGAAACAAAGCCTCACATTTGAGGCCGGTTCTGTGACACAGGGTTTCAAAGAATGTAGTCCTGACCCCACAGCGGGGAGGACACAGAAGACAGCTCGGGACGGAGGCAGAACAAAGTGACAGTGTACAGAGATGGACCGAGCATGGTCCTGCAGGCCCCACTGGCTCTGAGCTCTGCAAGGTGATGCGTGGGCATCTCTGGCCTGTTACCCTCTGCCCTACCCCAGACCTCTGCCTGACCCTCAGGACCTGTGCAGCATGGTTGAAGTCTGTGCTGAGAGGAGGAATCATAGATAAGGCCTGAGGTCTCGGTGCACCTTTCTGCCTTGCTCAGTGAGGTGAGAAACCAACGTGTTTCTTTGTGTGTGGTGGGTTCAGATCTTCAGAGCAAACCCTCTCGGCTCCATCTACTGGAGAGCCCAGGGGCTCAGACACTGGCTATGGCTGTGACAGACGTGCTCAATGCGGGGCAGTTCTTAAAGGAGTCTCCATAGGAATGCATCATGCACCTATTTCCAACCATCAGGTCTGAATTCCTTCCTGGTGGTGTCTCCCAGGTTTGCTGTCATTCCTCAGCTCCCTGCTGTGTCCTCAGGGCCACATGTTGGGCTCTGGAGAGTCTCTGTGATTCTTACTATCTGAAGTCTTACCACTTGTCTCGGTGGGAAAATGAGGGACCATGGGTGGGGTGGTGGCCAGCAGCACAAGCAGTGTGTACACAGGGGGTAACTTTTCCATGAACCTGAACTCCTTTGTGTCCCCATAGTCTGAATACTAAAACAAAGTCACGGGATCACCCAAAGTGCCACAATCTGATTCTTGCCTTGTTCCTCTTCTTAGTGCTGAGAAGAGCTGGGATCATTTAAGGCAATTGGTGTGTGTGCGCACGCACAGGCGTGCACATGTGTGTATGT
>JAMJFZ010002700.1:0-84122 GCA_026225945.1 Cricetomys ansorgei | reverse complement strand
TTACACTGGAAGCCTGTGGATAACAATTCCCTACCAAAGATATCGAGGAAACTCTGATTAGGATTCTGTACCGAGGTTTGCCTTTTTTCTAAAAGCAGACCAATGTAATTTGATAGTCTGCGAGCTAATGCCCAGCAAACATTAATAAAGTGGTATTTTCTACTTTGTAATAATAATGTCTTATGTTTATGAAGATTTCCCCACACCTGTGAGTATGAGCTTTTCCACACCTTTGGGTTCCGATTGCCCATCAGGAGTTCATAGATATTTTGAGTACACATTCCCCGGGCTCTTGGATTCTTTTGATTTATATGCAAAGTGATACTTAGGATCCTCATGATGCAAAGTGACACTTGAAGTTTTTTAAATATATTCTAGCACAAGTGAAACAAAGAAAACTGTGTATCTACATTCATAGGGCCTAAAACAATATGACAAGAAAAGTTTGCATTGTTAAGTCCCGCCCCACTCATCCTCCAAAATGATGCAAACATCTACTTCTGTGAGCTGTATCCTTACCAATAAAATGTGAAACTTAATTCAATGAAAAACAACCTTTGTCAGATCACAAAAGAAAGATCCGAGTCTCTATTTAAAGAGAGCAGTATCTCTCAGCTAGATGGCATCAGTCTTATGTCATCAGTAGATCAAGAAAATGTGTGGAAAGGCTACAGACAATATAAATAATAAAAATGTACTATATGACTAACTTATGCATGTATAATGGCTGTATTTTAAGAGTAATCGTATGTATATGAAAAAAGTATAAACCTTGTTACCTATTTCAAGATTGCCTAACATTGGCAATGCTAATTTCATGCTATTGCAATTAAAATTGATAACCAAATGCAGAGATAGCACGAAAATAAGTGATTTTTTTCTACATTATAATTAATATTTGTGTTGAATGAAAGGACTAGACAATCCAAAGGTCACTTGTTTGACTTCTCTACCTCATTATGGGTGATCAATCAGAAACCCACAGTTAGTCTAAGATTGTCTAGTTTTATAAGATTCAGAGCAAAAATAACTTACAGCTTCCCTGGGAATACTCTCTTCTTCTTCCAACTCTAACTTTGTTTGATCCCTTCCTGTGTTCATTCTTATAATCATAAGATCCAAAATGAGCCAGGATCCTTTGTAGGGTTCTTGCTAGTACCTATCAAGATGTAGCCTATTGGCTTAAGGATGAAATGTTTCAATTTGTTGTCTGCACTCAACATCATCCCAAGAACCCATTCAAAAACTAAACAATACCTTATTTCTGTGGATAAAAGAGGAGGGCAGGTTGCATTTCTACAGTGTGAAATATGACCAGAGCTGTAGGGTAAGATTTGTCTTTCCCAGAGTCAACTCCTTTAAAGGGGCTGATGTTTACACACAGTTGTCTCTTGTTTTTGTTTTATGCTGAGTTCATTTTCATTTCCATTTGTCTGAGACTCTGCAAAATGTATCGAATTCCACATTAGAAGAATTTGTTGAAATTGCTCTCAAGAAGTAGTGTAAAATGGTCGAAGATGATTTGCAAGACTAAGAACACAAAATGAGTATAATCATAGTAACCCAGACCATACAAACCAGTAGGTCTCCTCCTCTTCCCATCGCTAATGTAGGCTGAGTTCCCACAGCATTACTATATTTTGGAGTGCTTTAGTCCAGTGTGATTTTGAATGGTTCATGTAATGACTTCAGAGATTTTGAAACACTATTTCACAGTATAATGGGTCTCTCCATTAAGAATTTTGTGATATCCAGTCTACTTCTTCCATTACTCTGATTTATCTTATTGCTAACTCCTTATACACTCCTCTGGACTACTTTATCATCTTGTATGATTCAGGGTCATCATACGACATTTCTACACCACTTGAAATACATGCTTACATAAGAGAACACAAGGTGCCAATACTATATCCACAGCATTGCTCAATAAAGTTTATGTTTTAGGACATTTACATGTATGTGTGTGGCTACCGGTCCAAATAACTTATCTGATTAATATAAGAGAGGGAAAATTGCCTTCCCTGACGTTAGTGACCTGTGTGAATATGCAGACGATCTTTTCTAAGTAATGTTATAGGTGGTTGCACATGTATGAGACATTTTCATTGCAAATTTGTTATCCACAAAGCCCTGTCACCACCCACACTACAGGAGAGTTTTGTGACATGCTGGTCTAATGCTTCAATGAGCCCCAGAAGCTGTTGTCATGTAAATTCCACTACTGAAATGAAAGCGATTTCCATAATTAATAGAATGTACTAAGAATGTAAGTTAGCTGTGTGTGAACACAGCATAGTAATTCTGTTAGAATTTTCAGTGGCCCCCTTCACACTGATACAAACTGAAAAAGCCAGAATTAAGAACACATTATTTAGTGTTCTGTATCATGAGCAGTAAGCTCACATCATGCATATACCAACATAAAATATATTTAGGATGATATGGAGGAACCATATGTGAAAGTTACTTTCAAAATAAAAAAAGCCTGAAATAACCACAAGGGGGAAAAAAAAAAAAAAAACAAGATTTTATTTTGTTCACTTAAAATCTGGTTCCAAGACATCCGTGTGTAGGCTTCTTTAAGATCCTTCAGCAAATATCTTGGTCGTCTCACTTCCCACTCAAGTGTCTCTCCCAGTCCCAGGCACTGAGATGCAGGCTTTGCTAGACAGTAGAGGAACACGTGACTAGGAAGCACCTTCGGAGGTACACTTGGCAAGTCCAGACTGTGGCTGGCTCTGAGTGAGGTGAATCAGCAGCCAAAAGCACAATATGCTGCTGTTTTTATACCTTGTTGGGCATTAGACTGTACACAGAAACATCTGTGCAGACTAAGGAGATACTAGGGAGAAGGCCTATTATAAAACTAACTCTATTTTTAAAAGAATTGAGTTGGGCTGCATGGAGCAAACGATCTTTAAGTCAGTATTCTCCCTTTTGAAGTCCTAAAGTGTTTTTACCATGCCATTCATCACATAGTGGTGAGAACCCTCAAAATGATTTTCCTTAGAAACAAAGGGAAAATCAATTTTCTTGGTATGGGAAAAGTAGGCCATTAATATATTTGTGATTTCACCCTGGAACCAGATAGGCATTCTAAGAAGTGACGCTCTACACAGACTTTACTTTCTCCTCAAATCATCAGTTCTGTAATAGAACTGGAAAATTACACCCTGTACTTTAAGGACACAAATACACTTGGAAAATTTTCAGATACAATCTATACAAAATGTATGCCAAGACACCATGTTTCGAAACAAAGCCATATTTGTAGATGGTAGCTCCACGGAAAGCATAAGCAATTCTCATATTTAGTTCCTTGTCAGAATGTACTTTATTAACCTAGAAAGAGAGTCATTTGGACAAGTGTAGATATTCAGCAAACATGTAGTCATTTCCGAAAGCTAGATGCACAGTTTTTAAAACCTTACAATCAGTACACTGTGCCCAGGAATATTAAGATTGCAACAATTTCTAGACCAGTGATGAGTTTGACAGTGTGTGGAGTATTTCTGAAGAAACTCTCTTAAGAAGAAAAGAATACAACCAGAAAAGTCAGCTATTAGCAGAACAGCTGATGAAAAGGTATTTATTAGCACCTGTCGTGAACGAAATAAGATTTAGAGTGTGAAGCCAGGACACAAAAGTACTAAAATACATACGAAAACTTCACAAGCATATGTAACGACGAAGCTGCTCTAAAAATTAGGTTTGAAATTCTCAGTTTGAAACTAGTAAGAGACGAAGAACACGCTCAGTCCATGAAAGTGCTTGCCACTCAAGCGTGAGCACCTGAATTCCAGGTATACACCCTCTCGTAATCACAGAAAGGCCAGGCACGACAGCATGCACCTGCAATCCTGGAGCTGGGAAGGCAAAGACAGAAGGATTCCGTGCACTTGCTGGCCAGCCAGTGTAGCCAAATGGATAAGCTTCGTGTTTGGTGATAGACAGTTTCAAAAAAATGAAGCTGAAAAAAAAAAAAAATTAAGAGAGATACCAGATGTAGATCTCTAGCCTCCACACACGCATGCATGGATGCATGCATACACAAATATGTACACCATCACAGACATGTGCAAACATGCAAACACACACAGATATAAGCATACTGATAAAATTAAAAAATAAAAAGGAGTTACAAAATAATCAACCAAATGAAAAACTGGGCTCTTTTATTTTACATACTAATTTGGACTTAAGACATGCATACACACACACTCACACACACACTCACACACACACACACACACACACACACAATGCTCTGTAGAAATACTGTGCTGGATTCTGTTGAAGACAGACCCATTGACATTTCCTAATGATAGATAATTACTGCCCAGTTGTCCTGTGGTAAGAACTCTACTATAACACACACCAAAGATCGTCTGGTTTATTGTTACAAAAACTCAATGAGTCAAAAAGATACACTGGGCCCCTCTTTACAGAAGAAATAGTGGTCCAGTCAGATACAACCACTTACCCAAGTGCAGGTACTAATCCAGAACCAAAACTTACTTCTAACTCCAAGGTAAATGTTGTCAAATATGTTGTAAAGTACATGACCACTCAGTTCATGTTTCTTTGCCATGCTTCCTTTCATTTAACAAATCCTCTTTGAGATTCAAATGAAGGGGCATACTTCCAATGAAGGAGAACAAAGAGCAATGAATGGGACCCGGAAAAGTTCCTGCAGGCCAAGACATCATCTAAACAGAACCCTTCCTAAAAATGTGGAAATACGGTGGAAAAAAAAACCAAACTGAAACATTATTTATAATTAAATATGTCTAAGGAAAAGCAGAGAACTGAAACTATCTAAGATGATGATAGATTTGTTAACAAGCTGAGAAACAAATACCAGCTCTGAAAATGTGAAACACGTAAGTTTCCTAGAGCCTGGTTTCAAGGAACATCACAATGTGCAAAAATAAATACAGCGGTGAAAATACAGTCTCTGAAAGAACCAGGAGGTAACCAGCCTCTCTGCTTGTTAAGGCTAAAATGCTCCTGTTTCTCCTCCCTTGCAACCTAATGATTTCCCACCAGGTAAACAAGCTAGAAAAAGTGTTCTGTAAACTAGTAAAATTTTGAAATGTCTTTGCCCAGCTGGAATACTAACAGTTCATCTTTATGTAAGCAAGTGTTTTTATGCACTGGGGCATTTATCCATAATATATCCAGCCTGCAACTGGAAGGGCACAGGCATTCTCAATTTTTAACACACTCAGAATAAGAGAAATAAGTGTCCTGCAGGACTGCCCTATAAAAGCTCCCATCACTGATCTGGGTGCCTTCTTACAAGCAAGAAACCAGTTGTTGTAATTGTATAGATGTATACCTGCTTCCACAAAACTGAAGACCTGAAACTTGAGTCTCTATTCAAACTCTTTCTCAGATTGTGATTTGTGCTAAGATATTTTTGTGAAGTTATTTAAAAAAAAAAAAAAGGAGGAAGGAGAGAAGGGAGGGAGGAAGGAAGGAAGGAAGGAAGGAAGGAAGGAAGGAAGGAAGAAAGAAAGAAAGAAAGAAAGAAAAAGAAAGAAAGAAAGAAAGAAAGAAAGAAAGAAAGAAAGAAAGAAAGAGGAAGGAAGGAAGGGAGGAAAGAAGGAAGGAAGGAAGGAAGGAAGGAAGGAAGGAAGGAAGGAAGGAAGGAAGGAAGGAAGGAAGAAAGGAAGGAAGGAGGAAGGAAGAAAGGAAGGAATTTCCCAGATCTGCCCCTCCAGATCTGACCCTCCATCCGGTGGAAGGTGTTTCCTGTGATTGTTACTAACACATAGCACATAGATTATTGATAATATTTTGCATTTTACTTAGCAGTTTTAGTACACCATGTGTTATTGAATACAACAAAATGAAATTGCTTTCAAAAAATATGTCAAAATACATGCCAGTTTGAGAGATGGCAGCACAAGGTCAGAAACAGTTGGAATTTGTATCTGCCTCAAGGAGAAAATGAGATCTGAGGAATATAATTAACTGTTTCTATTTTGAAACATCTTTTTTTATTTTTTCTGAAAAAGCAGAGACCCTCTATTTACTGATTTCTTAATCCCAGTGACTTCTGTCAAGGTCAGGAACAGTGATGGCCAGCACACCATCACTTTAGAACTTAGAAGTCATGAGGTGAGACTCACACACATTCCTCTGATAACCAGAGAAATGCCTGTTGTTTGGGAAAATATATGAGGAATATATAAAGCTCTACTTCCTCCAATTATCTCTTCTGGTGTCTGTCTTGGTTCACGAAAGTCTCCAAATTTTAAACTAAAGTATCTCATTAAAAAAGTACAAAAATGCACGTGTCTAAATTGATCTAGTGTACATGGTCTCTAAAAGACTGAATTCTCAGGGTTGGTTTTCAGAAAACTAAGTTCACCCAGTTTGGTAGGGATGTTTTTAGTAGTATGGAGTTTTGCCTTTGTCCTTGTTCTGTAGAAGATAAGATCTTTTGTGGATCTGGCTTCATAAGGCTTAGAATTTACTAATTTGTGATGCCATAGACCATCACTTGAACAAAGGAAGCTTTTCCAAGAAAAAGATTAGTGATACAGCACCCACTCTCCCAGTGTTTCTCCTAAGATCCTAAATTATAACCCTGCTGTGTCCTGTAGTAGGAAACCGGTGACCCCCCCTCAAAGAGAAGAATTTGGAATGTTTCAGGAAAGGGAGAGAGAATATCAACTCCACCCTCTGTCCTGTTACATGGATAATCACCTGCTGCCTCTCTGCAAAGAGCACTTAGCAAAGAATTTCCCACAACAGCCAATATCAGAATCATATTAAAATGAAGACTATTGAGTAGATGCAGCCCAGATCAGTGGAAACAAATATAATTGGAGCTGTGATCAAAAAAAATCTACACATTTACTAAGCTTCAGATTATTAATGAGAAAAAAAAATCGAATTTGAGAAACATCCCTGAATTAGTCTTCTCCGGACATTAAAACAAAATACTATAGTGCCAAATGATTCTAGATACAGGGTGTCCAAGGTAAAGTTACCAGCACATTTGAGGTATACCTTCTTCTCAATAGGATGTTATTTTGCTGTGTCTACACATGAGAGGTAGGAAGAGAGAACTCTGTACTTATTAGGACACTAATCCGGTCAAAAGAACTCTGGTATAGTAAGACTTCATTCAAATCTCTGTCCTCAAGAACCTTGTCTGTAGATGCTATCATATTGAGAGTTAAGGCTTTAGCAAATGAGTTTTGGAGGTACTCAAATATCCAGTACATATCTATTTAGCCTGTAATGATGGTACTATAGAGAACACTCAGTGAACTACGTGTACCAAATTATTTACCACATCACCCTCATATTAATGGACTAGCCAATTGTTTAGATTCCACAAGTTGAGGATTTGTTGATAATTTGTTAATTAATTTGTTAATTAAGCTCAACTAATAAACCTCACATTTTCATTGCAAAGGCATTTATTCTGTTACCTGTAATAAATTCCTATAAAATGCATAAACACTTACAGGCATCGTCTTTTTTTGTAGGCCTCTCCTTAGAAAACCTCTCCCTTGCTTTTAGTCTGCAATTTTTACTGTGATATTGAGTTGCTCTAAAGAAAAATTACTGACACTTTAAATAATGCATTAGTGAAAGCATCAGTTCTCTCTTTGAAGATCAAAAACCTGATTTGTCTCTATTCTCTCCAAACTGAAGTTTGTCTTTATGGCTATATTTTTAAATCTTAAGGACATGGGAAAGCATTGTTCTGTACAAATTCTCCACTCCCTCCAGATTTTGAAGGGCAGCAGGGGTGGGGAGAACCTCATTTGGCAACTTCCACTTCCACTCAGCTTCTACTGCTGTCCAGTGAATGGTTGCTTAGCTGAGGTTGGCAGACCTCACAAAGATAGTTTCCTAAGCAGTGCTCAGAACTACATGGGAAAAATGCTGAAGAGAGAATAATAGACGGGCAAGCAGAGGGTGCAGAGGACTCAGACTAGGCCACCAGGTTCTGCTCCCAGGGAGTCTTAACAACTTTGCCTTCATTCAAATTCATAAAGAAAGCAGCAGTAAAAACCCAGACCCTCATGTTTTCAAACAGTCTTAGAGTCCAAGAATCTTAGACACCCCAGTGTTAACTGGTAAAAGTCACACTGGAACACCAGCAGAGCCTGGTTTCCTTGACCTTTTGTTAGATACAGGGCCACCTGGTGAAGGTACTTCTACAGGAATCTCTCTGTACATCAGCTTTATATATCTAAAGCCAAAAGCCATCACCATCCCCAAAACATTTCTTTACTTCTTAGGTCCAGATTCGAGGTCTCAAGAAAATAGTTTAAAATCTTGGAATTACTAAGACAGTCTACTTCTGAGTGGTTCTCTGCTGGTTCC
Source organism: Cricetomys ansorgei (assembly GCA_026225945.1). Classification (NCBI taxonomy): domain Eukaryota; kingdom Metazoa; phylum Chordata; class Mammalia; order Rodentia; family Nesomyidae; genus Cricetomys; species Cricetomys ansorgei. Next base: position 75,764 of record JAMJFZ010002700.1, on the reverse strand, counting down.
TTCTTCATATCTGTATTATCTTCATCTGTACCACTGCCTAAACAGAGCAAAATTGCCACCCTTCTCCTCTCAGCCTTCCTTGGCATCTTAGCTTTTCCAATTCTCTCCTCTTTCCTTTAATTATTTAGTCATCCAGAGATAACCATAACATTAAATGTTGAGATTCAGACACTACATATCACAGTGAAGCACTATGAAGAAAATTTAACGATGTACTATTAAAACAAGACAAAACTACCAAAAAGAAAAAACAAATAAACAAAACTGTGCCTGGTGATACTATCTGAGAAGGAAAAAATGAAAGTTTAGCAAAGCAAAGTTCAAGCAAAACAAGTTGAAGATCAGCTAGACAATTAAGCAAAACCTTGTCTCAAATAAAGAGGGTGTAAAAATGGGCTGGATATGGAGCTTAGTGACACAGAACTTTGGCCTAGCATGTATGAGGCCCCAGGTTCAATCCACAGAAGCATCCCCTGCCATGGGAGAATCTTGAGAAATAGCTGGCTTTCCCATTCCAATCCTAGGTTTTCAAAGAATTAAATGGAAACTCATCACTTAAAAATAACTTCCTAGCTGTCTTCCTCAATACCAACATCTGTTTTCTGTTTTCACCCACGATAGGCCTTGTACATCAATGTACTCACAATTTCATTTTGAATGTATTTTCTTCCTTCTTTCTACAAACCTATATTTAAATCTAATTTCACAGTCATCAAAATCTATGATGTTTTCATCTGTCTTATCAAAGTTTTATCCAAAACATCTATGTAATCTTATGTAGGCCTGAATAGTAAATTATGTTTGGGCAGGCATAGACTATAGGTAGAATAATAAGCAAGTTTATTTTTACTTTTTACTTCTTATTTAAAATTTATTCAGTAAAGAAATTTATAGAATAAAATAATGAGAATCCTTAACTCCTAAACAGTTTTCACTAAATGACTTATGGGCCTACACCAGATTGAAAGCTTGAACGCTGCAGGTACATATTTTCTCCATGACAGCAGGAGCCTATTTTGGGTTAACATCTGGAAAAGAAAGCTTTCATGCTCCCAGGAGTTATCATCCGTGCTTCCTTGTTGCTGTTACTGATTCCACTTCTGACTTTTGCAAAGTTAGGGATGGAAGGCAGCACGGATAGGGGGAAAAGTTCTTACCTTGCAGTCTTTACATATTTAGTGACCTAGATTTTTTTAATGTTAAGTCTCGGGGTGTGTGTGAGCATACATGCATGCTGGGAATTCCTTCCTATTGCTGAGGGTTCAACACCTCAGTCTCCTGACAGTTTCCTTTGTTGTCTGAGTACACCTCCTCAGTTCTTGTTCCTTCAGTGGTCCACGTCTCATGATTCTCATTCTTGGTGCCTTTTTTGTCCATCCAGATCTTAAGGGCTGAGTTCCTTTCACTTATGACTGATGCTCAATCCACAGGAAATACTCACATTCTGTTTCAGAAGTTTCAGGAAAACTCTTCATCTTGAGGACCTAGCCGATGTACCAGTATCTTGTCATTGCTGATCCCCTGCTATAACAACTATGTGATGCTTCTTATCCTCCCTGTATTTCCCAGATGGGAAACATCATTAGCCACTGTAATAATCTTGTGTTCTTTAATCCTCAGAAGTATTGCCTAATGCTGCCTTCCGTAGGGCACAATGAGGTACATTACGTTTACTTCCTTGGATATTTGCCATGTTGTGTAGACCAGGATAGGTACTAGTTTTACGTCAAATGTTTGTTGACCCTTTGTGTTAAAGATTCATGTTAAATTAAAGAGATTGCAATTTTTTTAATAGAAGCACATCATTACAATTTTATTATTAACACATGGTTATTATATAAATTAGAGAGCTCAGTGTGATAGTTTCACACATCCACACATTATGTATTAATAGTATGTATTCATTCTTCTTCCCAAGGCTCATCACCTCCTACCCTAAAAGTCCTTTCTAATTTCTTTAGAAAAATAAAAATAGGAGCTTAAGAGATGGCTCAGTGGCTAAGAGCACTTGTTGCTCTTATAGAAGACCAGAGTTTGGTTCCCAACATCCACATGGTGGCTTACAACCATCCATTACTCTGGTTCCAAGAGATCTGATGTCCTCTTCTAGCCCTAAGGGCACTAAGAACCCACATACATAAATGCAATAAAAACAAAACATTCAAACATATAAAATAAATAAGCTTTGAAACATTTAATACAGAATTATAACTGTTTATAACTTTTAAGACGTTTCATATGGAGATTGTTCTATCAAGGCTTATGCAAATCAGAGAGTAGAAACTTAAGATGGATTTATCTTCCTGATCAGAATCATCTCCAAGAGAGCAGAGATATAACCTTTTTATAAGTAAATCTATAATAATAAATGGAACATACAGTAATATTTAATAAATATTTCATGAATGAATAAATTCTATTTTAATTTTTAAATTTAATCAGTAGGCACATTCCATGCTAAAATATTAATGCAATTTCTGCCCTTCATATGTTGTACTTTAAAAATAAGAATTGTTACATTTTTAATTTCAATCCACAAATTATACTATTTTCCTGAAGGCATTCTGCATCTCAAACAAAATAACTTCACATGAATATTTTAAAATGTCATGAAAAAGTGACATCAATCCAATGAACTAAATCTTCAAAGGTCTGTTTCTTTCAAGACATTAGGTGATATATTGAGTCAGAGAGAAGAGTATATATGTCACTATGCATGTCCAAGGAACATAAAATCTCACAAGAGAGGACCAACATATGCAAATGTAACTACAGTAATAGGAAAATTTAGGATCTAGGCTATGAGGGCAAGAGGATCATGATACTTCCTTTTAACACAGCTGTGAAAGGCATCATGGAAATTTTGCTTATATATTCTGAACCCTGAAAACGTGTTCAGATTTCAGGAAGGGAGATCACCACTCTGAGCCTATGTAAAGGTGAAAACCTGGGATTTCCTTGTGTAATTTGGCTTATCTAAGAGATAGAACAAGAGAAGGGTCATTGTAGAAGATAAAACTCTCACAGAAAATGGAATAATGGGTATGATTTCTCCTGTAGGCAGAGAGAAACCCCTAAAGGCACTTGAGCAGGGAAATCTGAAAGCACACTATGAAGATAAATATGAGGAAATAAAGGTTTGGGAGGCAGGGAGATGAGCTGGCAGGTTATGGCAACACTCCAGGTGAAAGATAATGATGGCCCAAACTAGGGCAGTGGCAATGGGAATAGGAAACATGAAATGAATCTAATAGACATAAAGATGAATAGTACCTCATAGGTAGGAATTAGCTTTTGGGTGAGAAACACCAGCCAAAACAATTAAGCTAATCATATTCCTTTTCAACAACAGAGAAGAGCATGCTATATCAAGTTCCTTTGTTCAATAAAGAAAGAGGGAGAATATTTTTAAAAGGCCATCTTCAGGAACTTTCGTCAAAGAAAGGTATGTATAAGATGAAGACCGTGGTAGCAGCATACAGGTGTAAAGCCAGCAGTTAGACTCAGCAGTAGGATTGTGAATTTGAAGCCAGCCTGAGCCACATAGGAGATCCTATCTCACAAGGCAGAACAAACATGACAATGTAAAGCCTCTAAAAAAACGAGACAGTGGAATAAAATCAGTACATTCTGTACGGCTATGACTTGATAACGTTTATCCATAGACAGTCGCCATTGTCTTTCCTCGGGGCTCTGAAAAAAGCCACTTACAGGCTTATGAGACTCTTGTCATCAACTACCTGGCTATAGCAGAAAAACAAAAAGCAAACAAAAGAAATCAAACCTTCTAAAAATACAAGTCTAGATGCCATTCCCTGCTCTTCAAAGACGTTTCATTGGCATATTCACAACATTATTTATGTGTCTGTCTTGGTGTTTGGTCCTTTCCCTTTTTGCCCTTCTTGTTGCATTCAAACCACAACCACGTTTATCCCTATTCTTCTTCTCCCTCAGGCCCCCACAGCATCTTAACCTCCCAGTGTATTGGCTCTCTCCTGTCTCTCCTTCAGGCTCTTAAGTTCTGTACCTATTCTGACCTCCTATAGTTAGTTAGTTTTTACCCCTATGGGTTAGTTCTTCCTGGCTTGCTTCAGTCTCCCTGCATCCCTTTCTTCACACTCAATATAAAAGTTTATCTCTCCACGGGAGCAGGACTGGTTATTCACAGCTGCATCTTTATTAAGCAGAAGAGCAAGTACTACATAACAGATTGATACATATTTATTGAATAATCAGAGTAATGGTTAATTAAATCATTCTGGGTCTCATTTTACTCATCTTTAAAATTGTGCTACTGAATTTTGATATGTTTGTATAATTCCTACGAGTGAACTTTGCCAATAAAAAAAGAGAATTTAGCATCCCAAATCTGAATCACTAGCAATTATACAGAAAAAAAATGATTTCTAGATATAAATTTAAATGTTAATTGCTGCCCAATTGTTCAGGTTACTAATAACAGTCAGAGATGTTTCTTTATTCTTCAACTGCAACTCTGCAATATTCTGTCTGTTCGCTTCACCTTAATGATGAAGAGAGAGAGAAAAATAGCCATAAAAACTAAGATGTTGAGTAAACTTTCTAAAAACTGTCTGCTTCCACTCACATTTCCTCATCCCTAGGTTTTTAAGGACAAAATACATTTCATATATTTTCACAGAAATGGATTCATAAATCACATTGCACAACAATAATTCCTACCAAGGTGAGCAAATAACACCCCAGGGTATTCCTCTTGGTGCCAACTCTGTCTCAATACTTCTCAAAGTAAAATAAGTGTTTTCACATACATATTTTATTCAGTGTTCTTAGAATCATGAGAAGGATATTGTAAACATTAACTTTTATCAAGTGCTTACAATATATACTTTTCCAGGTACTGCTATTTTATTTTAACTATGCAGACACATTTAATCCTCACAATTAGCACCATGATGTAAATGTCACTGTGTCCATTTTACGGTGCAGAAACTAAAGCATAGCCCATACTAGAGGCACAGCTCTGATATACATCTACCCCTTGGAGCCAGAGCTTGTTAACTTGACCAGCTGACTGTACCACCTCTTCTGTGAAACCATCTCAACACTAGAATGTAAAATAGGCAAAGAATTGGAAAAATGATCTAATTCCTTAATTGAAAATGAAAAACAACTTAAAATCTACTGTTATTCTGAGCTTAAAGAATTAGGAGTTTAGTCAAAATTTGATCAATTTGCTAGTGTTATTGAGAACATATTTAACTGCCTACATTTTAATTTGATTTAAAAGTCTTCTAGTTTCAGAATCTTGGGAGTCAGGTGAGCTGAAAGAACCAATATTAATATCGTATTTCTTTATCTTTACCTATGATTTTTTGAGCTCCAATATTTGTCCACTGGATGAAAATAATGTTTGTTTATTTGTTTGTTTTTAAAGAGTGTCTGACTCCAGAAAATGCCTTCTATATGTTCCTGGGGGTAAAATGAGAGAATTTAAAGCAATAAAATAAATGTATTTCCATATTAGGTAAGGAGTGAAGCTTCTGATTACTTCTGTAAAAGAAAAACTAAATTGATACATGGATGAAGTCATTGGTTGAGATCAGATCTGCCCTGCTTTGGTTATTCTTCTGTCCATCTATCCCAACAGGTATATTTATATGTAGCTAAGCCTTGAATTGATTTATTAAGCTGAGTTTACAAGTCAAAAAGGAAGAGGTCCTGAGGAGGTAATTACAGGAATACAAATCAGGAGAAGCAACTTTGAAAGAATAGTAATTTCCCTTCTTGAAATTGACCTTAAGTCCCTAAGAGGAGAACAGAACAGCTTAAAGCAACCTTTTCTCTCTATTCAGAAGTGATCATGAATTAATTGTGCAGTTTAGCTGAACTTTGCTTTTCTGTGTATCCTAGGAGAAGATTTCTCAGAGACTGGGAATTTTTGCTGGTTTGTAATATACACTTCGGTATCTAGAGGTAGTGCTTGACACCAAGTGTGCTCTCTGGAAAGCCCCAATTCCCAAAACAAACAGAGAGGAATAATCTTCCAGCAAAAGGAAAGGGGAGGGGAGAATATTTTAGAAGCTTTGTGGTGATAATTTGGTTTTAAACAGTCTCATACATTCTTTTTGACACGTCAAAAGCCTGGCAATAAAATCAAAACTCGCTCATCAATGAAACCATATGAGACTGTGGCACATACACCTTCACTGACTTAATTATAAAAGCATTTAGTATAAATTGTATCTATCTTTGAGCATTAACTGGATGATGCAGCTACAGCAAAGAGCAAATATGAGCATTTACTGATAAATGTCAACACTGCTCTTTATTAATTTTTTTATAGTAAAAGTAAAAGCATAGAATTCTGATCTCACCAAATACAGTATTGCATATGTGGGCAAACCACTTCAGGTAACTGTTGGCCTTATTTTCCTTATTCTATAAATTAACTTTTCATGTGTTCCGTAATTCTCCCATTCCACAGGGAGGAATTGAGAACATATAGCAAGCCTGACACTGTTCTAAACACTTAGAGAAAAAAGTAACAAGAAAACAACAGCAATAAACCCTCTTTTTATCATAGGCCTCTGTTTTCAATTTTTAAACTACATTTTCTCAGATTGGAAAATAAGTGTAAATGCCACCATGACCTTTCATCTATTGTTTTAGGCAAAAAATAAGAACTATATACATAGGAAATGATCTCTGGAATCTCCTGAATGAATTACCAGTCACGCATGGAGGGAGATCAAAGAGTTCCACACTATGGACAGAGTGATGGCCACCAAGGGAACCCTTAGAATGGAGTCATTAACAGCTTATCATATGCAAAATCCTTCTGATCACTTTAACGCAATATTCTTTGGCACATACACCTGCTCTTCCAGAAATGTTTATTTATACTTTTGTGTCAGATTTGTAGCTTGTTCTCATAAAAAAATATGACCTCAAAGAGGTTCATGATCCACTTGAGAATCATTTGTAGAAAATAAAATATGTGTAGAGCTCACTTGGTAATTATAAGCACAATGTTTGAAAATTCAGGACATACTCATTGACATCTAGACTCAGAGAACTAATTTTTCTCATGTTCTTTCCTTGAGATTAGGAAAAATATATCATTATAAAGATAAAGTATTTGAGATAACTTTTAAAATAAAAAATTTATTCAAATAGTACTGGAAAACATTGGAGGGATCTATCAAGTTTTTTAAATAATAAAAGACAGTTTGCTTGTCAATATTTTCCTGAAAATTACAAGATGTATGTTTTTAATGGCATCAGAAACATGAAGTCAATAGACTTATTTACTAATAAGTCAAGTAAAGCTAGAAATAACCATTAGCTAGTAAGCTGATTTGCTATCTAATATAGTTCTTCCATAAAGTGTAATAGGTCAGTAGAAATGAGCCAGTAGAAAGAAGTGTATATAATATAATAAATAAATGTGTGGAAATTTTTATTTCTTAATTATCAATAATCTTTAACTAGAACTGAAAATTTAATAATAGACTCCTTATTATCTAGTAGCAGACAATTCTTGAACAATATTACTAGGGGTAGAAATATAAACAAGGAATTATAGAATCCAAGGCCTCATATAATTTTTAAAATGTAATACAGATAACTAATGTTTTAATCTTAATATATTATATGCCTCACTTTGGCAGGTACTCATTAAACATTAATAAGCACTAGTAAGTGAGGTAACTGACAAGCATAAATAGCATCGTATTATGAGAACAAAGGACATTTCCAGAAAAAGACAATAATAAACCATACTGAGGTTAATGGCAGGACAAACTAGGCGAGAAATTTGATGGAATCAAAGCAATGTCTTTAATATCTTCATTCCAAAGCTTGATGGGATCCAGGTGTTCATCATCATGAAAGTCACTGGATGTTATACAGACTGAGGTGGTAGAAAACTGGAAACCTGAGGAGAAAGTTGGATTTGATGAAATAGAGACGACTGTTCCTCCTTTGAGTAATTTTTCAAAGTTTAGCAAATAAATGGAATTTCTAGAGGGAAATATGAATCAAAGGAAAGTCTATAAATATTTCTTAAATTTGACTGAATTGTATGTGGTATGGCTCCCTGAAGATGAGATTGAACAAGTAGTATTGGGACATGAAAAGTTAAGGTAAAAATCAAAAGACTTTTCCAAGAAATTGTTTATAGTGTCTTAACCTTAGAATAATGGTAAGGCATATAACACCCTGACTGTGTAAAGCTTCTTGCCTAGAGGAAAAGATAGTGATTCATCCAATATCTCAAAGAATATACAGTTACAACTGTAACACATGTCAAAAAAAAAAAGATGCAATACTAGGAGAGTTTAATATCACAGAAAAATGGGCTCTCATGACAAATGAGAACTGGAGACTTTGGAGGTGTCTTACTTAGTAAACTGCTTGCTTGGCAACCATGAGTATCTATGTTCAAGTTCCCAGCACCCATATAAAACCATGGACATAGAAGCACACATCTATAACCCCAGAATGCTGAAGGCAAAGAAGATCTCTGAAGCTCATGGGTCTTCCATCTAGCTGAATCAGTGGGCTCCTGTTTCAGTGAGAGACCCTGCCTAATAATAAAATGGAAAGCAAGAGAGAAACGCATGAGATGTTGACCTTTGGCCTCTATGTGTACACGTGAACATGTGTGTGTATTACACACACACACACACACACACACTTTACAACTGAATATATAAGAGTGGACTCCATAAAAAGGGAAGAACTCAAGTTGTAGGCAAAGGAACATATGAGCAGGATCATATATCATGTGAAAGAAGAAAAACCTAAAGTCTGGAACACAGAATATCAGGCAGTAATGGATGTATGTCAAGGATGTCTTTATACTAAAAGTAATGAGAAATCATTTAAGTGCTTAGAAAAGGAAGAGGGTCATTCATTCATTCCTTTAAAATAATAATATAACATTCATAGGAATGTGAAAAATGAAGTGGATACACATGGATTTCAGTGATTTACGGAGTTCAGAAAATCATATGTTGGGAAAAGTTAACAAGAGTTTGAAATTGTGACAAGTGGATTCTTAATGAAAAGAATTCAGAAATCAAAAGTGGAAAGGATTTGATGTATGGAGTTGTATGGGTTGTACATATTGGCTTGACTTTATACAGTGGCTTATGACCTACACAATGAATCAGTTGAGCAATCCAGCATTGGAATCCCCTTTTAAAAAGAGAACTCAAAATCACTTATGTATTAGAAGTGCAGATCAGATTCTAAACATTGCTTATCTCAATTGTTTTTGACACTCTAAAAAGAAACAAGTCATTGTTGATGAATACCCATTGTGCCCTAGGGATTTGGGAACAAAGAGTGCATTCAAAAGCTATGTTAGGCTCATCCAAAAGCAATGACAAAATCATCTCTACCCAGTACAGCCTGCACAACTCTGGTGCAAACAGATGAAGGTTACATTTGGTTACATAGAGTATGATTCACCAATACAACTTCAGGATTCAAACGCATACTCATCTCTTAACGTATTTCGCTAGTAAAACCAAAGGCACACATAAGCATCAATTTCCCTCTAACTTAAACCTTCTAGAATTAGGGGGCAGTGACAGCATGGGCTTGGGAAGGTCTGGATACCTTTGTTTATAAAACAACAAGCAATTTCTCTACAAATTTGAGTTTTCTTGCTGCTTTTTTTTTTTCGGCTTTCTGAGAAGGATGGCTAAAGCTAATTTAAGTCTTAGAACATAAGAGTTTTATTTCAGTTTCAATTTCCTATTGATTGTGGTAACTGTGAAAGTCTGCTTAGAAAGATACATTTTTCATTAGTCAAACTTCATCTCATATGTATGGAAGTATATTATACTCTAGTTCTATTTTCTTCCACTACAACCTACCAATACATTTGAGAAACGTGATGAGGCAGGTGAGCACCACACTGGGTGCCAGAAGAACATGTCACAGATCCCATGACTACCTCTTATAAAGTAGAGCATTCTGGAAGATGTAGGGGAATCCTCCAGTCTGCTTCACAATTTTGTTTAGATCAAGGAAAGTGACAACTATACAGGTGTGCAGTAGGGCTTGGCACTTGGAAGGTCTTCTTAATTTTAACAGAAACCTACTAAGGCTGAAGAGAATCTACACCTATAGCAGTGTCCACAGCTATATGTTGCCTTTGCTCTAATCATAGCAATATCTTCCAATCAACCATATTAATTCAACCTTCTTTTTATAATCCTTACAGGTGTTAATTAAAACGTCCCATCAGTCAATGCTTTCAATGTATCCTCACAGAATTTTAGATTTTACTGTGAATTGCACACTTGTCTCTTTAGATCATCTCATGTGTTTTTTCTGCTTGTAAGGACTACATGTGTGGTCTAAACCTTAATGGAAATGAGATTTCATATTAATTATTGCTTGGCATCAGAAAGCAAAACAGTGCAGACTTTCCTGGCTGTCTTCAGTCTGAAGTGCTGTAACTTCAGTAACTTCTGCACTGCAGAGATTACAAAACTGATGCATATTTTTAAATGTTAACTCAGAGTGTCAGACGTTTGCTTATATTCAGCAAAATCTTAGGAAGAAGCTTGAGGACTACACAGCAACGTGGGCTGTTAGACATATTTTCTGTCATTCACAGTTTATGAATACTCTTACCCTCTAATCACTTTTATCTACATTATATTGTAAGCTTAGCTTTCTTGGAGCCTGGAAGTTAGAAATAAGACCTTGATGTTAATGTTAACTACAGGAACAAGTTGAAATGTATTTTAACCAAAGCATGAGATATTGAAAGTCAAATAATCCCTGAGAGGTTTTTCAGCTTCACTTAATACGCAGAAAAATCTAGGATGAAATTTGAGGAATTAATACCCCATTTTATAAAGAAAGAATTTCCTTTTGATGCCTTAGTCATTGAGGTAAATAGAAAGAATTTCAACAGAACTTGTTGCCTTTACAGCCCAAAATGTGATTCTCCAAAGCATCATCTCTGTCAGACTTAATATGCTTAACCCTACAAAAATTAAAAATCTGTAGATGTAGTGTGTTCATTTATGGATGTTTGTGGATTATCTTTAATATCATTGAAAACCTAAGTGTGCTCAGTGAGAAGCTTTATTTTAGAAATGGATACCCCTGGCCAGAAGTCACCTGATCCAGAGTTAAGTCTTTTAGAACCCATTTCTATTCACATGCTGCAATTAGCTCTTCAAGCTTTGGAACCTCTTTTTTTCTCCATGTCAGTTGTGGTTGTTCAAACAAGGTGTTGTACCTTTCATGAATACAAAAAAAAAAAAAAATGGCTTGTTTACAAACTAAATCTTACTGAAAAGTCAGATTGAGAAACTGACAAGCTTAATATTATCTTATCAGATAAATTAGGAGCCGGATACAGAGACTCAGGCCTGCTGAGCACCCTCACCTGTTCAAAACTCTTCCAGTTATTCCTTACGTGTAACTATTCCTGGCAAGTTCTCTAGTTAGTGAATTTCTTGCCAAAACCCACACCAGATATTTTGTTGTATAACTTAACTACCCAGAATAAATCTTTGACGCTGAGGTTGTCATAGGAGACTATGAAATAATACGAGTGGGAACATTTATATAAAGCATATTTCTTTCCGGAAGTTTGATCTCATTTTCAGGCTCAGTACCTCTGACAGGAAGAAGACATCAGGAAGCAACTTATCAAATCAAAGGCTTGTAGATCATCCCTACTGCAAATGTCAAAATCCCTCAAAATTATTTTGTAAAATGAGTGATGTTCCACGGATGCCACATAACTAACAATGCTATACTTGCACATCTGACCTAAATAGTGGAGCCGTCTGACTGTCCCAGATAGTTATAGAATTAAGGGCAAAAAATAGTGGATGATTCAACTAGAGCCCACAGCACAGTGAGAGGAAGTATCTGTGGTTTAAGCTAGGCAATATTAAATGTTGATTGTTTTGCCTTTTTAAGGCAAAATATTACAAGAGGCTCAGTTTATCCTATAGCGTTTTTATTAGTCTGCCACCCTCCTTATGTTTATTTTGTCAAATAGAGGTAGAATACTTCAATAAACGGTAAGCAGAACTTTAACCTTATATTATTTTTCTCTGCGACCAAGCTTTGATAGAGCACAGCGGTTCAGAAACTCTTGATGAGAGCAGACATTCACATTGCTTTGTTCTGCTCTGAAGCAGAATACTTACAAGCAGAATTCTTCCATGAAGCAGGGATTGCCCATCAGAGGTAAAACCGGTAGCATGCTCAAGCCTTGGGTTACCAACCTCTCATGCACTCTGACCAGTTTTCCTGTTAGTCACCCCCGCCTGACTTCCAGAAAACTTTTAGGATTCTCATTGGCTTATCAAACGCGCTCTTCTTCAGAGATACCAGTTGAAGCACAAAGACATGCAGCTGGTGAATACCAAGGAGAGTTTCCTTCAGGTTGCAAGCTCGAACAAAGACCCCACTCACAAAAAGCACCCTACGTGGCCTGTCAGTTTCACCTAATCAGTAAACAACAGGCTCTTTAAGCAGACACTGGAGGGAGCCAAACTGTTGGCTTGAAGGGAAATCTGGGTAGCTAGCTAGTCAGTGTACTCCCCCAGCCCCCTACTCTTTTGTCCTAGCTGTTATTGGTGTTGGTGTTGGTGTTTTCATGTTTGTGTTTCATTCATAGCTTCTCTCCCAATCCATCGCCTCCTCATATCCAAAAGGCTTGACCCTGTTTGATGGGAAACTTTCACCAAGTTTACGAACACAAATTAAAAGCTGGAGATTTCTTTATTTTCCCAGTTCATACCTTCTCCTCTTACTCTTACTCATCCTGTGTGTGTCTTTAGTATTTCAATTCTCATCACACTGGTAACCTGTTATAATTACTCTGCTCTAGCAATTCTCCTGAGTTTGCCGTGGTTCCTCACGATTCTGTTAATAACCAACAAAAGGAAAAAGATAAATTTAACTTTAAAATATTTTGTATTTTGCTTTTATTATATAGGCTACCACTTACGAACAAATTTAGGCAATCAGGTTTGTATTGACATGAAAATGGGCACTTCACTCAAAGGAGGGCTAAGTAAGTATTAGGGGAATAATTCTTTCATTCATGTTGGCTTTAAAGTGATTTAAATTAATTCTAAGCACCACCTCCATGGCCCATTGGATTGGTTTAACAGCCTTTGATGGTGTTGTTTGGGCTTTTCTCTCACATGCTAATGAGGCATTCACTTTAGCTGCCACAACTTCATATAATCCTTGAGCGATTCTCACACTTTCTAATGACTCTTTCTTTAAAAAGCAGGAAACCTTGGAGAAGAGGAGGAGGAAGAAGGAGAAAAGAAAGAGGAGGGCTTGTCTGGGAGGAGGGGCACTACTAGATTAACACAGATTTACCCTATAAGTATGATCAGAAAACAGAATCATGTGGCTGACTGCCCTTACCCTGGAAGAGAAGTTGTCACTGAGAAATAGGTTCATTCATGCACTGGCTGGTTGTCTACCAAGAGCAAACCATGTGGCTTCCTTGCAGCATGGCTGGTAACCAGGAAGTGTTTTTTGGTTTTTTTTGGTTTTTTGGTTTATTTAGATCTGAGAGGAAGTCTTTTTCTTGGGAGCCTAGCTTTTTCCTTAGATTGCCCTTCAACATGAATTTTACAAATGACCAAAAATTAAGGTTATATTATGGCATGGTTGCTCATCCTGTGGGAAAAAGCTTGGTTTGAACTGGATAAAAAGAGACAAAACACACTGCTGTCTTATTATCCCAAGAGAATGAGCATTTCTTCTCGGAGTCCTCTAAGACGCTCAAGACATGGGTTATTGATAACTTCCTGGAGCAAATCTGACCGATAATCACGAAATCTAATTTCTCCTGGGTTTTCATGTTCCTGTAATGCTCTCCAACTCTGTGGTTCTAAACACTTCAAAGCATCTTTAAAACACATCCGTTGCGCTAATAGTTTGTTTTCCACTTCTGTATCATCTTACCTTAATTTTGTTTCTTTATTATTTTGTACATTTCTGTCAGTAACTTTCTTTTATTTTAATGTACTTAACAGACCTTAGATTTATTCTGTTTTACTTCATTCACCGATCCATTTTTTTTTTCCTGTCAAGGGCATGCATATCTTCATCATAGTCAAAGGATTACAGAACATCAATAGCTCAGGATCTTAGACGTCTGGAATCTCACCCCTGCTGGTAGCTACTACTACAAATTTCTCCCAAGAGAACTGCTAGCATGCTAATGTTCCTCCCAACCCCAAATTCATGTTGCCATATGCCTGTCAAGCAATTTCATTAAATGGACTGTGGTCCCTCAAATTCCTCGTGCTTCCTTATAAATTCCTTCTCATGACTTGCTTGGTTTTTTTAAAAAATTTTTAAATTGTTGAATAAAACAGAATGGTAGCAGTCAGTCAAGACAGAAAGCCGATGTGATTCCTTTCAAGGAGAGTTATTAGAATGAGCGGAACTCAAGGCCATCACTGGACCTCTCGATGGTAGAAGAACGTTGGAAACAGTATAATTGATGGAGAGTCTAAATAAGACGGAAACTCAGAGCAAAGGAGGGGCTTCCGTTTTAAGCCTGGAGGAGAACTTCCTAAAAGTGAGAAATAAGAGACAGATAAGGAGATAGAGAACAGTAACCGCCATAAAAGGTGATAGGAATGGGTCAGAAGAGACTATTCAGAGAGGCCTCTAACTTCTAGTACAACAGTTCTCAATCTGTGGGTCACGACCCTGTGGAGTTGAAGGATCCTTTCACGGGGGTCGCCTAAGACTGTCTGCATATCCGATATTTACATTACAGTTCATAACAAGAGCAAAATTACAGTTGTGATGTAGTAACAAAAATAATTTTATGGTTGGGGTTTACCAAGACATGAGGAACCATATTAAAGGGTCATAGCATTAGCAAGGTTGAGAACCACTGCTCTAGTGGGTCAAAAGAGGAGTCTTAGGCCTCGTGGACCAATTCCTGACAAAGAAAAAGACTGATTTTTTTTAATATAAACTTTTTTTAGTGGTGTCAGGATGCTTCGCATCACGTGACCTTGTTCCACTCAGCATACATGTCAGAGAACACGGAGGAGCCATGCACTATAAATTGAGAGCTATTAAGTAATAGCACAAACTGCTCCTTAACTCTCTGTCCCAGAGAGAGCTAAAGAAAGGCATGGCTTGATTAAGGCTGCAGGATCAGGCCTAAAGATAGGGGATTATGATCAACACCTCGTATATCTGATAATATATGATATATTCTTCTCCCACAAACACTACAAGAATTCAATACGTCAAGTTGATTACATTACAAATGACATCTTGAATGCACCTCTCCTTTCCATAAACACTTTCATCATCAATGTATCCTACAATACATTGTTGTGTATTCTACCGGAGTCTCTATGTGACCAGTTCCCTCAGTCTTTCCCACCTATCATCCCGAATGCATCTTCCAGATCAGCCTTGTTAAACATTCACTCTCTCTTCCCTGATTAAAACTCTCTTGGCTGCAAATAAGCTGGGGAGAGTGCTTAAGGGTAGGGTACTTGTCTAGCATGCATGATACCCTAGATTTGGTCCCCAGAAGATAATAATGATAGTGATATAATAATGATAATAATAATAATAATAATAATAAATAATATATTGGTATATCTTTTCTGTAATAGATATTTCAAAGAGATTTTAAACTCAGTGTCTGAGACAGAGTTCATTCTCCAAAAATATGTTTCTTCTTCATGTCTCAGCACTATCCCACTGAGAGCTCAAGCAAGAAATATGATCATAATCAATCACGACTCCTCTTCTACTCCGCATCTAAGTATTTTATAAATCCAAAGATTTTAACTCTTGCATTTATACATATTTCCTTCCTAGCTACCTTTACTTGCCCTAAATTATTCCTTTGTTATTTCTCACCTGATAAGCTGCAATGCTCTCCTAACTTCCCTGCCTCCACTAAAGTCCTATTCTCTCAGAAGGCAGGTATTCATCTACCGTGTAACAAACTGGAGCTATTTCATGTGAAAAAGATTTCCTATCTTACATAGTATTTGAAGATCAGAAATTCAGAGGTTCAACTGGAAAGTGTTGGCTGCAGGTCTCTTCGGAGATTGCATTCAAGCTGTAGGCTGGGCATTAAGTAATCAGATAACTTGAGCAGCACAGAGTTTCCATGTGACTGTGAAAACAAGATAAAACAAGAAGCCTCAGTGACCTTCATGTCCTGCTCCCAAATGTTGTCCTCATCATTTATATTTTATTCTCTTTGTTAGAAGCCTATCACTAAGTGTAGGCTGCATTCAACAAAGGAAGAGTTAGTAGATTTGACTTTATAAGAGAAGTAGCATCCTAAAGTTCGCAAGTACATTTCTTAAATCACCACATCCAGTATCTTTCAAACTGAAGAAAAACCTAGTAAAGGCAAAAGTTTGTGATTGTCATACTGAAAACCTAAAAGACAACTACCATTTCTCACAATCTTCAGTCAACAGTTCTTTACTTAACTTTTTAGACTCTCAGTTATCGGGTTCCCAAGTCCCTATGTAGCTCCAATTCTACTGCTCTTCCGTACACTCCCTATGAGAACACTCAATTACTTATTCACTATACCTCATGTCTTAACCCCAGGACTTGCTCAGACTATACTTACTCCTACTGCCTATAACCGACTAAACTGTAACTATATAGTTAAGTATCTGTCAGGCATGCATCACTGGCTGAAAAATGTTACCTACTACTTTACACAGGACTCATCTCTTCTTTGCTTCCTAACATGCCTTATTGTTTGTCTTAGTCACTGTTCTGTTGCTGAGAAAAAAATTGCCATGACCAAGGCATTTCTTATAAAGGAGCACATTTAACTTGGGGCTTACAGTTTTAGGGATTTAGTCCATTATCATCATGGCAGAGAACTTGTAGGCTGGAAGCATGGCAGCAGGCAGGTGTGGTGCTGGAAAAGTAGCTAAGAGCTATATCATGATCCCTAAACAGAGAGAGAAAGAGAGAGAGAGATTGGCTAAGGCTTTTAAAACCTCACAGCCCACCCCCAGTGGCACACTCCCTACAAGCCCACACCTACTCCAACAAGGCCAGACCTCCTGATCCTTCTCAAATAGTGACACTCCCAGAAGACTAAGAATTCATTCAAATGTGTCAGCCTATGGGGGCCAATTTTTTCACACCAACACACCATTATAATATTTTTATTACAATAACTTGTTCCTATTTCTACAAATAACTATATTCATTGAAGAAAACATATTACTTAATTTGTACTTCTATGTAACTAGGGTAACAATAATTATTTTTAGTAGACAGTGTCTAAAGCCTCAAAGTATAATTATGAATCCATAATATCCTTCATCCTTAGGTCTTCTTAAGGAACCAATACTATAATCAAGATGATCAGTTAGATATTAGATAAAAGCTCTCTAGTCCTTTCTGGAATGACACTACTATATTCAAGCAGGATTTTGGATCTAGGTTCAAGCATACTCAATTATAAGTTGCTAAGGAGTATACTATATTCCTGCTTCCAGGTTGATGTATCTGCCTAAGCTGGAAATATCAACAGCCAGGAGTTAGCAACTCAAAAACCCACAGGCTAAGAAATAGCAAATCAAATCCACATGCAAAGAAAGCTAATCATCCATGAGTAGTTTTAGCAAAGTACCCCAAACTCAGCCCCCCAGTTCTACAGCTGAAGTCACACTTGACATGATTCGGTGGCTTCTAGGCAAAGTTAAAAATGAAAGTGAATGTTAAAATCCATAATCCAAAACAATTATCCTAAGTAAGTACACATAAATAGAATAGCGTTTATATCAAATCCCAATCTTTTGGTTTCTCCAATTTCTGGATAAAGACTTAAATTCAAAGAAAAATAGAAAAATCAATATCCTTCTTCCTAAAGAGAACATGATAAATGTTTGTTGTTTCCAATGATCAACTTTTCTCATATTTTTTCACTAAAATATGATCCATAAATAAAAATACCAAAAATAATGAGTATAGTTTAATAAAATAAGAATTAAATTCCCTTTCATTAAAAACATATACTTTTATTCCATTAATTTCTTCTAAAATTGGAAAAAGTATTACAGACAAGTGTTACAAAAAAGAGACAAAAGCAATAAATAATGTCTAGAATATGAAAAGAAGACCATGACTGCTCTGCGTATTTATCATCCCATTAGGGGAAAGCATATAATAAAAACAAAAACAAAAATCCAGCTCCTAAGCCTTAGGCCTTTTTCCTCCAAGCTAAAGCTCTCAATAGAAGCTCCATGAATTTCATCAATATGTTTATATGATTCCAAGCCAAGAATTTCTGTAAAGATTACCAAAAGATCTGATGCAGCTCCTGGCAAGAGATAAAGTACATCTCAGAAGAAGCTGGGGAAAAAATGTCTGTGAGAAGACTTGCTTATCTGATCAAAAAGATTTTAGATTAAAATCTGGAAAATAGAGAAGCATGCCCCAAATAAAACAGAAAGTTAAATACATTGAAAAATAGATATAATATACTGAACACTAACAGTAGGGAGAAAGAAGGAGATCGAAAGAAATACATACTCCAATCAACCTACAAAAGCAGAAAAAAAAATCATATAGCAAACAGAACACTTGGAAGCAAGTATAATCTCATAGATATGTTCTAATTTTAATGGTATAACTAATGACTAAGGATGTAAATTAAAATATACTTTGTAAAAAAATTAAATGGATAGGGTTATCTTCTCTTTGAAAAATATATAAATAAAGTTATAGATATGATGTTTGCAAGTTTATTTTGGTAATCATAAAAGGAAAGACCTAAAAATGCCACTGGAAAAGTGGCCAATCATGTAAGCATATGTGTTCAGATGAAGCATATGAATAACACTTTTCTTTTAGACCCTTACACAGGAAGGTAATAAAGTAATAACAAAGTGATGTGTATTTAGCCACTTTTTTGATCTGTGGAAAGCAGTCTTTGTAAAATAGAGGCGAGAAGATGTTCTGGTATTAAACATAGTCATGCCTTGTTTTGGGTCATTCATGCATTTACTTCTTTGTAGCAATATTCAGCAAAATTTTCAGCATGAATCTTAATCTCATATGACCTTTAAGCCAGTCTTGATTGTACCAGACCACATACATTAAATGTAAACCCACCAGTAGTTCAAAGCTCAGTGTACTGCATAGTTTTATGTCAACTTGACACAAGCTGTAGACATCTGATAGGAAGACCTCAAAAAAATGTCTCTATAGGACTGGGCTGTAGGAAAGCCTGTAGGGAATTTTCTTAATTAGGGATTAATAGAGGATAAAGGATACTATGGATTCATTATGGATTATGGGTGGTGCCTTCTTTGGACTGGTGGTCCAGGGTTCTATTAAAAAGAGGTTTGAGCAAGCCACAGGGAGCAAGGCACTAAGCAGCACTCCTCCAGGGTCTCTTCATCAACCCTACTTCCAGATTCCTGCTCTGTTTGAGTTCCCGTCCTGGCTTTCTTGGATGATGAACAGTGATGTGGAAATATAAGCCAAATAAACTCTTTCCTCCCCAAGTTGCTTCTGTCATTGAGTTTTATCACAGCAAAAGTAACTCTAACTAGGACAGCGTAGATGTCACTAGTCAGAACGTCAGGCATCTTCCCACTTATTATCCCTGGGTTTTTACCATCCCACTTTGTGATTCCCCAAGTAGATGAATTCCATTTACTTCTCACTTACCACAAAGGCTCTAGTTTGAAGAAGATTTGTAGCTTATGCACCATCCCCTTAGCACCATGACAACTCTTACAACTATCTTTTTGGAGAAAAATTTGAGTTGCCACCTGAAGTCCTGCTTAAAAACTTGTAAACCATGTGACAGTGTCCTTATAGTTCTTGAGAGACTGTTCCCATTTCCTAAACAAAATACTGTTTCTAATAACAGATGGCTCTTTGCCTCAGTGGCATACACACACACACACACACACACACACACACACTTTGGAAATGATTTATAAAATTTCTGAGAAATAGAATAGCCACTTTTACAATGAGTAACACAAAACAAGAACTCCCAGAGGATTAGAAACTCTCAGAGTAAAATGTGATCATGTACAATATTGAATGATCACACAAGAAAGAACAACATTATCCAAATAACCCAGAATACACTATATTAACATATGAACATTTCAAAGGATAAAATAATTAAATGGTATATATACAAAAAAATTATCTAAATTAACTATCGTGTTGGGTAAGGAGCCTCTTGATAAACTGAGATTTTAAACCTAAGAATGTTCAATATAATTATATTCATAAGAAAAATATTTAAAAAGACCAAACTGTCCCCCAAAGAGACTCTTAATTATGTTCTAATACATAACAAAGCATATTTTCAGACGAAGAAACGGCCTAGGGGTAGAAAACCTGCCTAGCATGCTTGAGGTGCTAGGTTCAATTCCCAGCACTGTAAACACGCATGCGTGTGTGTGCGTGCACACACACACGTTCTCAATATGTTAACATTTTTTTGCATGACATGTTATCTACTCAGACAAAAATACACTGTATAAATATAAAAATGGTTCTAATTTTAAAATATCTAGCTACGGCAATGAAATATATTAAAGGATGAATATTTATTACTTCAATAGTGGCATCACAGTTGATTTTCGTTTTACTGTTTAAGCTGTCCTCCGGCTTTTAACTTTTCATCACTAAACAGTCTGTTTATAAGAGATAAAAAATGCGTTTTAAAGGTCATGTACAAAAGGTAGAAAAAGAGTACAGGAGGATGAACGGAATACAAAAAGGTACAAACTTTTCTGTAGTGTCGAGAATACAGAAGCAATGTCTCAGATTTATGAATAATGCTAAGTAGATGGAAGAAAACCATGTTTAAAGTAAGAATAAAGGGATGGGCTAAACCCATTTTTTTTAAACAGAGAAGGTCATGCTAACGTTGCTTGAGAAGGATGTCACACGGCCAAGGGTAACTCCAAGGTGTCTAAAAATGGGATGGGAGCATTTATTTCAGAATTTCACATCTCCAAACACAGACAACATATATTCCAATATCCAGAAGGAGCTTCCTGGTTTAATCACAGCATTTCAGACATCATCTCTGAGAAATCATAGCAATTAGGAACCAGACATAGAGATGGTGTGGGCCTATAATCTCAGCACAGGGAGGCAGGCCAGTCTTGGCAATATAGGAAGTTGGAGGCCTAAATGAGAGCCTGTCTCAAAAAAAAAAAAAAAAAAAAAGAAAGAAAGAAAGAAAGAAAGAAAGAAAGAAAGAAAGAAAGAAAGAAAGAAAGAAAGGAAAGAAAGAGATCTGAACGCAAAAAAATACATATCCATTTTTATCACAAGGGCATGAAGTGATTTCTGAAAAGTGTACTGCACTGATCTTAACTCTGTTTCTAGAATGAGCATCTAAGGAGATTGTGACCCTCAGAAGGTGATATGGAGCTCTTGTGTCAGCGTGTTTTTTGTATAAGGCATTTCTGCCTTCTTGGTAAGGTTAGTAGGTAGATCAATATTAGGTGAGAAGTATAGGGTCTGTGATTTCTGAGCTCTTTTCTAATTCTGAAATTCTGTGATAAGCAATAGTTTTCTTGATTTCACAAGGATTTTAAAAATCTTATCGCTCTGAACAAGCTGGATCTGTAGACTAGTGAATTATAGGCTATAAGTACTATTAGTGGTTGGGTGAATGGTTCATATCATATTGATTAATATGTCATAAGACTCTTGATTCATCTTATTCTTTGTAATGATTTGCCATGGGGCTTTAATCTCTTGTCAAACACTTTATCAAACAATCAGTGTAATGATTACATAAGTGGCAGGCATATGACATCTATAGATGTTATCAATTTGTACAAGGAAACTTACTAAAATGAATGAGTGTAGGCTCTAAAAGATTCCTAGTAAAATAATTATATTATAAAACATATGTAAATGTCTTTACTAAATACAAATAACTTCTCATCACTTTGGACATGTTTAACAAATATAACAGAACTACCTCGGCAGAGTTATGTTCAGATTGAATGTAGTCAAAGTTTGTTTTGGGTGATCCCATCGAGTTATCTAAAGGTTCTAAACATGAAGGAGAGATGCCCTGATTATCTAAATCTACATTATCTGCATTAATAAATAAAACACAGGACATAAGACATATTTTAAGAACAGAAAGCAATCTCCTGACTGTGAGGAAGCTGAAGATAGCTGTGGTACCACCAGATATCTACTTCCCATTCCTGCTCCTTCCCTCCCTAACCAACCACTTCCCTCTTGAATCTTACCCAGTGGAAACTAAGATTTTCCTCTGGCTCTTTTCTCCCATAGTATATGTGTATTTTTACCCTCCTAAAGCCTACCTGGAGAATCTCAGATCTAATTGCTTAACTGACTTATTTTTATAAGGGAGACAAACATATCTAAAGAGATGAAGCACTATTTTTGTAGCTGGATCAGGCTAACCAACACAGACAAATTTATCTCCAGTTTATTTACCCTCAACATGAATTCAAAGCAAAATGTGTTCCGTGTGAACTTCCTCTTCTTTAATTTTGCCCACAGAGGATTAAATCATACTATTCCTTAGAAAATTATATTCCCAATGAAGAGGAAAAAAAAAAAAAAGAATCAAAATGTAGTCCTGAGATTCACGAATAGAAATTCAGTGTATAAAACAAGGAAAGCAGTGGCCACTGTCTCTTCATGGTCTTCAGATGCTCCGGCCCCTGCTGGACTTTTATGAGCAATTCTCCACATCACATTTTGAAAGGCAGAGACAATTACGGACAAAGGCAATCATGGTCACATAGTACATGGTATATGGGCACCACAAATGATGCAGATAACTAAGAAAGTTCGTCTTCTATGTCTGTGACAAAATCCACCCTACAAACAAGGTAGTGAAGAAAAAGTTTATTTTAGCTTACAGTTACAAAGGGATAGAGTCCATTGTGGACAGGAAGACGTGGCACTGGTCATGAAAAGCATGGCTACAGAGCAGGAAACCGGCTAATCACATTTTCATCCACACAGAGGAAGCAGAGAGAGAGAACTGGGGCCAGAATATGACATCTCAAAGCTCACTTCCTTCTCCCCAGTTATATACCTGTGCTTCCTCCTAAGGACTGCATAACTTACCCAAGCAGTGCCACCAATTGGCAACCAAGTGTTCAAACACATAGGTCTCTGGGGGGACATTTCTTACTCAAACCACCAGAGCTTGATTATTTTGAAGGAAAGTGTTTCAGAGAGCTATCTTATTTTGTCTCATGGTCTGTATTGTCTATTGCCTTTATTCACAGTATCTCCAAAATGATGGAATGGCATTAGTAAACAAAACTCATGGGAAAGTTGTAAATAACTTTAGACAAAATAACCCACTTTAACATGAAATCCAAATCTCTAAGGTTCAGTTGTAAAGGACGCATTTATGGAGAGTAAGACAACTACTGAAATTGTCTTTATCTTCTGAAGTTCACTTACACCCTGAACTTTTGTTCTCTACCTCTTGTTTCCAGGTGTCTGTATTTGTTTATTTAGGCAGTCTCTTCTCAAGGGAGTGCATTCCACCACAAATAACACTTGGCAAAATACTTTTTCCACAGTACCTTGTAATGTAATTTAGACAGATGAAAGATATTAATATATAAATAACTACAAAATGATTGCAGAAGAATGATCACAGTGAGTACAAGAACGACATAAATGAGAAACCCAATGTACGGATTCATGTAACCTGCCTGTTTTCTGATCTTGGCCTTTTCGGTTTCACTTGCAATGAGGAATTAGCTATACTTCATATGTTTTTACATTTTTATTTATTGATTTTTTATGCATGTGTTTGTATGTATTTAGGCTTACCCATTCCTTGGTCCACACACAGAGGTCAAAGGAGAACTTCCGGGAATCAGTTCTCTCATTCCACCACATGGGGACTGGAGATTGACATGGGATCATCAGGCATGTCAACTAATGCCTGTACAAATTGAGCCATTTCACCGTTCTTAGCTACACTTTAGAAACCAAGAGCAAACCCAATCTCACCGGATCATTTTCATTGACCTTTCACAGTTCCCAAATCTTACCTGCTAATATATAATGATCCTTTCCCTCACCAAGTCAAGAAAAGGTGAGGATTCCCTCTCCTCTACCTAAGGTCTCTTCCAATTCATAATCCTCCTCCTCCTCCTCCTCCTCCTCCTCCTCCTCCCTCCTCCTCCCTCCTCCTCCCTCCTCCTCCCTCCTCCTCCTCCTCCTTCTCCTCCCCCCTCCTCCTCCTCTTCCTCCTCCTTCTTCTGTGATCATTTTGCAGGTCCTGTTTAGGCAATCATAGTATTGCCAACTCGCAGTCTTAATGCACAATATGATTCAACGTTCAACTAAACCTTTAAGCATCAAATTAACATAATGTTCTAGTAGGGTTCACACACACACACACACACACACACACACAGAGAGAGAGAGAGAGAGAGAGAGAGATACAATTTTTCTCCTCCAAATATTTCCAAACAATTGCGTCTATAAAACTATCAGAGAAGCTCCCAGATTTAGGGGAGCGATGAGTCAGAATATCAGTGGTCTCTCCACACTGGCCGAGAGGACTGATCTAGCTACATCAATTCTAATATCTCACCATTTCCTAAGATTAAAAGACATGAAATTTCATTTACATTTTCTTTTTTTCTTTAGGCCTTTCCTATACCATGTCACATGAACAGAAATAAATAAAAGAATTAGGCATTAATGTATCCTACCATGAATAAAGAATGAATATACTCTTTTTTATGTATCTACATTATTTATCAATGGCTTCATTTTTAATTTAGCATAGTTTTTGATTACCAGGAGTGATGTGCAATAAGGAATAATGACAACAGCAGGTGGCAAGCCAGAGCAAATGGAGTAATGGCCCAACATCTGAGCTACGCCCGAGGAAATGCAATGTCCCTGGCACACTTTGCAATGCTAGAGTAACACTTCACTTGTATATTTTCTGGCTTAAATCCTACCCTTTCATCTCACCTTATATTTAAAACAGCACAGAAACACTGAAAAAGACAAACTAAGTGTTGAACTTGCCCTGCATTTCAAAGAAATAACAACCTATTTGAAAGTGGAAATCCAGGTTACTTTCCTGAGAGAACAAAAAAGTTTCTGTGATGACTAGGTGGTGTGTAACTTGCAATCCTGTATCAGAAGTGAAGAATCACGGGTACTAAGAAAGCGAACAATGAGGTGCTGCTTGAAGCTTCTGCCCAGCATTGTTGAGTCCAGAATTTCTACAGTCAGCTTATTAATGCTAACTTTAGAGTCTAGTGTTGATTTTAAAAATCCAAAATTTAAAAGTAACCAAGAATTATTTAAATAACTCTCACTTCTAAGTCATGCAATTCCAAAACAGTGCAATGTCATCAGAGAGACATATTGTATACAAATTATACACAGTTACAGTCTAGTTATTTTTCATTTTGACTATCACAGATAATCATAAATAAAATGGAAAATGTCAAGAGAACAGTATCTGGTGTCACAAAATATTGCAGAAGTAAAATATTGTGCCTGTCATAATCTGGTACATATATTAGCACATCCTTTTCTGCGGCTGTTATAGTTATACCAGCAAAACCTTCACGCCATCAGCAATCAAAATCCTGTACAAAATATAGAAAACGACTGTATTTGAACTCTCTGAAGAACAACTGAGGCACGTAGCACAGTGAGTGTTGGTGCTCCATTCTAGACAGAGAAGTCCTCTGACTGTTTTCAAAGCTCATTCCTGTTTGCCTTGGGAAGGTACAGGATGCAACTGGAGCAGAATGAAGACCCTTTGTTTCCCTAGACACTCTGGTTAGAATTCATGGCTTCTAGAAAAGCTACAAGTTAAGGGGCAAAACTGAAGAAGGAAGGAAGCATACTAGGAATCCTAAAAAAACCAAGTTCCGGTTTGTCGGTAAGTGGGTCACAGGTTAAAATGAAAGCAGAGGGTGGGGTTAGAAAGATTTTCTAGAGAACTTTAGTACTAAATAGTGAAAACTAATGTTTGAGTCCCTCAAAAATTGCTGCAATTCAGTAAATGCAGGTTTGGTTTAAAAACCCACAAAGCTTCCCTGAAGAACAAGAGCAAATAAGATGCAGCGCGACTCAACAACTGTAGACTAAGAGCAACTGGGCAAGTGATCAGGATAGCCGAGTGCCTCGATGTCTGGACAGCAAAAAGAGACATAATGCCTTCTGGAACGCCCAGTTTGCACTCTTACTAAGCACGCAAGTCGTGCTAAAACTGAACAAACTCACTGGAAAAAAAAAAAAAAAACAGAGGAAACATAAAAAGTAGAAACAGGCAACAAAATATTTCAGACATCAAAATTATTATATAGAGATTTTATTTATTTTTATTTATTTATTATGTTTTGTTTTGTTTCCAGACAGGGTTTCTCTGTTGTAACTCTGGCTATCCTGAAACTCAGAGATATACCAAATAAAAGAATCATAAACTAATTTAGTATTATTGAGCTAATTTTATAGATTAAAGGTAGTGGTGTTTTCATAAGCCTAAATAATCAGGAAATATAAAATTATGCTAACTGTGTTCCGTAAAAAAATTGTCAGACATTAAGAAATGGCTGTGAGTCTCACTTCTACAGCACGTACACTAAAACTGAAACAATACAAAGCAGATTGGCAAGGCTCCTGTGCCAGGATGACATGCAAATTCATGAAGCGTTTCATATTTTTGCAGAGCTGACAAACCCATCTTAAAGGCTGGCTATGCACATCGCAAGTACAAGGTTAGAATAGCTGCTGACCATGTGTATGGGATGTGGCCGTGAATCCTGGGGAGCATCCCTATGAAGGTAGTAATTACCAGCATCTGCGCAAACTCCCTTCCAACTGAAATTTAGATAGAATCTGTCTGTGTGCAAGGTGGGTCCCATTGCTGCATGTGGACTGGGTGACTATGTGGAACCAAAGCCATGAAGGAAACAGAAAAATCAAACTCATGAGCCCAGTAAAGTTTTTCCTTTGCCTAATAAAAAAGAAATAACAGTGAAAAAAAATTTTTTTTGGTTTTTTGAGACAAGTTTTCTCTGTTGTAACTCTGACTGTCCTGGAATTCACCCTGTAGACCAGGCTAGCTTCGAACTCACAGAGATCTGCCAGCATCTGCCTCCCAATTGCTAGGATTAAAGGTGTGCACAACCATTGCCCAGCCCTTTAAATGGTCATAATTAAAGTAAGTAGAACAATGGAAAATTCTGGTAGAATCCATAAAACCCATAGATTCAAATTTTCTACCAATCAGCAATTCTTCAACTAGAAATTATAAAAAATGAGACTAACAGTTAAGTGGTAAGCCCTGAAATCATAGATGTCTATAGCATTTTTCAAACACAGTAGGTCATATTTATAAACTTAGGAATATATATTGTGAACAATTAAAGTAATAGAAGGCATGAATTAGAGAGAGCAATGGTGGGGTTGCGTGGAAAGGATTAGAAGAAGGAAAGGAAAAGGAAATAGAATTATATCATTTTAGTTTTTAAAAAATTAAAATAGTTAAATAGAACAGTTTAATCATATTTTACATATCAGAATAGAAAATTTGATGAGTTAAAAAGAATGTAAAAAGTTCCCAGGTTTGTGCCATTGGAAAAAAAGAAAAAAGAAAAAGAAAGAAAGGAATATAAGGGGGAAATGTGATTTAATGCAAAGGTAGCCAGAGTACTAACAGTAAAGGAGACATTATGATATCATAAATATTTTTAAAATACTGGCCAGAGCATTTCTTAAAACAATGAAAAGGGTTTAATGATATGTGTTTAAGTTTTGAAAAGAACTATAAATACTACATATGGTGCATATGACCAACACCACAATTAAACACACTATACTAACAACACTACAAACAGTGAAGAATGTTTGGAAAGTCCCTGGATGGGTATAGCTCAGTAGCAGAGTGTTTGTTCCCAACGCACAGGGCCCTGAGCTGGGTCCCAACACATGTATCTAGTGTCCTCCTTATCTTCAGAGAAAAGAAAAGCTAAGTTAACAAGGGACTCTTCACACTTAGACGTGGGGACAATGACTGGCACAGAGAGTGCTCAGAAGAAAAAGAACCTCTTGCCTAGAACTCTGTAGAAAGTAAAAAATATTCCTCAGGCCATGGAAGGCAAAATAGATATTTTCAGTAAAACAAGAGCTGAAATTTATTTTTTGCAGGCCGTCCTCCACATGAAAACAGATGCTTTCAAAGCACTCCTAAAGGCTAAAGTAAAACAGCTAGGAGGGACACAGAACTTCAAGAAATAGAAACGTCGAGAGAAGTTCCACTTTAGGAGAGCTGAATGCAGATTGACTATTAGAACAAGAATATATAATATCTTGTGGAGTTCATAATCTATGTGTATAACTGAACTGTAATGCAAGGTTAGCGCAGAGGTTTGGGGGGATCGACGAACGTGCATGACTGCTTTGCATGTTCGGGAAGTGGCAAAAATGTGTAATAGCCAATAACATGACTACAAAGAAAGAAATCAAAGATAGTGGAATTAAAATTTCAGGGAAACTTTTAAGTGGAATATAATCTGTGAAAAGAAGACCCACAAAAGGAGAAATAAAATCTAAACATGGAAACAACAATAATAATAGCAAAAAGACACACTTCTATGAGCTGAATCAGTAATGTTTATTGTCAATAAATTCAATTCTTCATCCAAAACGTAACACATTTTAATATAGGTAAAAATATTTAAAACATCACATTTATATCTCGAATGCAAACAGCTTTTACCTGTGAATTATACCTCAGCAGAGCTGGAAAGCGTCCACGGAGAAACTAAACATATTTTATTGAAAATACAGAGTTTGTCGGGATAGATATAAAAAACAAATACAGCTACATGGTATTTACAAAAGAAACATTTTGAGCATGTGGATACGCATCAAACTATAAATATATACTGTTATAAATATATGAGTGTGTGTGTGTACACATATACAGATATACACAACCATGCAGATGTGTTACTTTTTCTACTTTTTATTTAACATTATATTTGTTTGTTTTATATGTTTTTAAAGGGTTAAGTATTAAAGGGGAAATTAATAAGTTAATACATTCAAGGCTCTGCTGCCTTAAGATTTAATCTTAGATTAGTGCATAGCAAAAAGGGAAAAGTGAAAAAACAAAGATTAGCCCAATAGGTTCTGAAAAAACCACCTGGTTAAGAGAGTAGCATGAGCCAGATTTGAGAAGGTCTGGATGAGAGGAAAGGACAGCATTGTAGAGTGGGAATCCAAACTCACATTTTGGATGTATCGAGATAAAGTTTTAGTGAATGAATAGTAAAATTTGAGAATAAGAAGGCTTGGAGAAATCTTAGAGACTCTAATTTGCACGCACCAGAGAACTTGGGGGATCTGAGAACACATGATTCCATTTTATTCAGAAGTATATGATCAGCCTGGGTGTAAAACATGGAAAGTTTGGGTTTCAAATAAGGAAGAACATGTATTAAGCCTATCTTGAGAATTGAAGCCTGCTCTATAAACTGTAGAGGATAAAGCATTAAAGAAGGACATGGACACAGGCATTAATAATATTCCCCATTCGTTAGAAAGGATGAAGTCTGCTGCCGCTGTATCAGGAAACAAACCCTCTGTATCTGCACATCAGCACATATTTAAATAGGGGT
This sequence comes from Cricetomys ansorgei, assembly GCA_026225945.1. Lineage (NCBI taxonomy): Eukaryota > Metazoa > Chordata > Mammalia > Rodentia > Nesomyidae > Cricetomys > Cricetomys ansorgei. The sequence goes on along the minus strand of JAMJFZ010002700.1, from coordinate 46,080 downwards.
TTCTTTGTTCCTTATGGACAAAAGGGGAAAATTGTTTCCCATGAAGTTCTAATGATTTTTAAACCAAGAAAGGTGGTTTCTGTCAATACTATACATACACTTAAGACTCAAATGAACAGTGTGTGTGTATGTGTGTGTGTGTGTACCTATAAAGACAGAACATATAAAAATAAATGTTTGTTAACCTAAAATTTTCTCAGTTTTTACAAAGACATAGGTATCTTTACTAAAAGGAAACTTGCCAAAAAGTATAGGGAATGCCAAAAGTTAACAGATCCAAAACAAATTTCTTAATTTTCTCCAAAGCTCCTGTTCTTCCACTATGACCACCTAGTTACCAAACAAAATACTGAGTCTTTCTTTGTCTGTCACAATGTCATCAATCGGCAAATCTTGTTCCTCCTTCTAAATCAAAGGTAAAGCTCAAGTCTCACCAACACCAATAGGATAACCTCCCGTGACTATCCTAAAGAACTCCTTCATTAACTGCACGAACCTCCTTATCCAGCCCCTTCCCTTGACATCATCTCCCACAAGCATGAACACGTTCCAGTCGCCACTCTGCTGCTGTTTTAGTTATTTTTCATTTTGCTATGACAAAATACTCAAAAAATAAAGCAACTTAAGAAAGAAAGGTTTGATTTTGGTTCACAGTTTAAAGAAAGCACAGTCCATCGTGAAAGAGAAATCATAGCAGCGGCAACTTGAAATGACTTTTATTCACAGGCAGGGTGAAGACAGATTAACGCTGGTACTCAATTCACTTTCTTTTTTTATTTGGTCTGGGACCCCAGCGTATAAAATGATGATGCTCACATTTTGGATAGTGTGATGGCTAGTCTATGTCAACTTGACACACAAACTAGAGTTATCTTAAAAGAAGAAAACTCGATTGAGAAAATGCCTCCATAAGATCCAGATTTAAGGCATTTTCTTAATTAGTGATTAATGGGAGAGGGCCCAGCCCACCGTGGGTGGTGCTATCCCTTGGCTGGTGGTCCTGGATTCTATAAAAAAGCAGGCTGAGCAAGCCATGAAGAGCAAGCCAATAAGCAACACCCCTCCATGGCCTCTGCAAGAGCTCCTGCCTCCAAGTTCCTGACCTGTGTGAGTTCCTGTCCTGGCTTCCTTTGGTGATGAACAATGATGTGGAAGTTCAGCCCAATCCTCCCCAACTTGCTTTTTGATCATGGTGTTTCATTTCAGCAATAGAAATCCTAAGACAAGGTGGTACCAGGAGTAGGGTGTCACTGTGACAGACCTGACCATGTTTGGGGGAAGGATTGTAGGACTTTGCAACTTTGGGCTAGAAAAGCCATTGAGTTTTGAGAGCTCAGTGAGACATTCTTGAGGAGCTTGAAAGATAAGAACACTGAGAGCAGTTCATAAGATGGTGGCCCAGTTTGTAAAGGTTCAGAGGGAAATTTAAAGTCTCTATCAGGGCCATTTGCTATTTTGAATTAGGATTCTGTCATTCTGGTCAGCTGAGGCAGAAGAGTCAGTGTGATTAATGGGAGACCAGCACCATTGAAGTGAAACATTTGCATTACTGGGACCATTGATACTGGTTAGCTGGAGCTATGAAATTAGTGCTGATTAAACAGAGACCAGCATCACTGAGGTGACGTCTTCTGGGAAGTGTTTCTCGAAAGCACAGAGAAGCTGTGTTCCAGAGGTGGCCAAGGTTGTACCTTATGTTGACAGCTGGACTTGTTAATGTGTGAGGGTCTCCCAGGTGTTAGTGGTTTTGAAGGCATGAGAGGGTCATGGAGAACAGCTGAGGCTTGGCACTGTGAGAGGCCTGGAGAGGCCATTGGGGAAGGTGCACCCTCAGTTACAGTTCAAGGCCCAGGATTGAAGGGGTCATGCAGAAAAAAACTGAGGCTTGGCACCATGAAGAGAGCCTATGAGAGACTATTGGTGAAAAGTGTAGCCCAGTTGCAATAAGGGACCCTAGCCAATTTAGAGATGTCAGTACCATGAGAAGACCATCAAGATCAGCAGCTGCAGTGGAGTGGAGCCATCCAGAGTCTTGCATACAAGCTGTGTGTGCTGCAGAAGGTAGAACAAGAAAAATGACCCAAGCCCTTCAGAGGAGTCCAGAAGATCGTGAGTGGACCCCAGATGTTGGACACTTGAAGTTTGGTTTTTCATCGATCTGATTGTGACTTGTGATTCTAATTGATTATGATTTGATTGTGACTGTGGCCTGATTTTTCCCTCTTGAAGTAAGAGTATTCAATCTATTTTTTATTTTACAGGAGCCCACAGTTGAGAGACTTTTGAATTTTAAAAGACTGGATTTTAAAAGAAATTGGCTATCTTACAGGGACTGAAATTTTAATGTGTTTGAATTTGTAAAGACTGTGAGACTTTTAAAGATATTTATATTTTTAATATAATCTTGGGGATGAGTAAGAAAGGGAAATATGTGGCTTCATAGTGACATGTTTGTGTGTCAAGTTGACAAGGGGTCAGTTTTATTGGCAAATCTTATGTCAACTTGATACACAAACTAGAGTTCTCTGAAAGGAGGGAACCTCAACTGAGAAAATTCCTCCACAGGATCCAGCTGTAAGGCATTTTCTTAATTAGTGATTGATAGGTGAGGAAAAGCCCAGCCCACTGCGGGTGGTTCCATCCCTGGGCTCATGGTCCTATGTTCTATAAGAAAGCAAGCTGAGAAAGCCATGGGAAGCAAGCCAGTAAGCAGCTCCCCTGCATGGTCTCTGTATCAGCTCCTGCTTCCAGGTTCCTGCCCTCCTTGAGATCCTGTCCTGACTTCCTTTGGTAATAAACAGCAATGTGGAAGTGTAAGCCCAATAAACCCTTTCCTTCCCAACTTGCTTTCTGGTCATGGTGTTTCATTGCAGCAATAGAAACCCTAGCTAAGACAGGTAGGTGTTCTCTCATGAAACCCAATCTAGAAACTCCCTTGCAGACATGCCCGAGCTTTATCATCCAAAAAAAGCTGAAGTTACTATCAGATTGGCAATCAATATTAATCATCAGAGTACCCAAAGTGATATTTCTTTAAATTTTCAGATAGATAATTACCCCAAAACATTTAAAATCAGGACTACAGACTACAGAGCACATATTAAAGATTTTTAATCCCTCATTAAGAGAAGCAGAAAGATTCAAAGTCTAGTTCCAAATATAACCACAGACATAAGGTATTCAGGAGGAGATCTAAAGCAAGCTTGCTGATTTGAGACAAAACTAGTCAATGTTAAAAAGGCAATAGAACTGAAACTTCTGGGTTACCATGTCTATCTTTTCTGTCGTCATTTTTTAATTTCTAATAAACAAAAATCAAGTTAATATATAATTTCTTTGTCGGGGCCCTAATCAAAACTAAAATGAGTGTCATACTAAGGCATGAACTCGAGGAAATCAAATTATCCTTATGAGAACTGATCATGCAATGATCTAGTATGATAAAGAGTTGAAGATAATTTTCCTTGATAAACATCAATAAGATGCTGTTGTTCTGTCTCCAGACTTTTTTTTCCCTTAGAATAAAGTGCACATTCCCTGTCACAGACTGCGCAGTCTCCCTAATTCAACTTAAGGGTCTCACTGGGTCTCTTTCTCATTTCCTCCTGAGACATTACGACATCATCACAATAATCTCACCGTTCCTCCATAGACCTCTTTCGGACCATGCATTACTCTCACTGCAGAGTCAACAATGGCCTGTGCCCACACCACTCAGGAGACTGCTTTTGTTGCACACACAGACATACACTTGCCACATCTCTCTGTCCAATTGTATTTGTTCTCCTTCATAGAGTATTATGATATATATAAAGGTATTTCTTTTTATGTCTCCAGTATTCAAGATGAGGTAAACACTGCATACAACTACCAAGTGGCAGAGCTTTCCTCGGCATGGAGTAGTTTGAAACCCTTAAACTTCAGACAGATCTTCCGTGCTCCCCACTACCTCCTCCTATACAATAATAGCAGAAGATAGGCTTATATTAGGAAGAACGTGAAACTTTAAAATGAATCAGTATGTCTGAAAATTAATGAAATGCAGATATATTCCCTAAAGTTAAGTAGAACTTGGTGAAAGCAGGTGATTAGAAGAAAGGCCGGGTGCTAGTCACCAGCAGCAGCAGGGCATCTCATAAAAATGAAGTTGCTTCCTAAGGTCTATGTGAAACAAGTGTGTCTTCAAAATGATCTTCGTAGAGTTCACTATCAGAAGTCTAGGCATGTTAGAACAGAGAGTTCTTTGAAGGTAACATGCAGTCACATTTGAAATCCCCCAAGTCCACAGCTAACCTCAGTTAATAATAGTCCAGAAAGAATTTTATGGCTGACCCCATAGGTAGTCAATAAATGATCTTAAAAAGAAGGTCTGGGAGAAAGCTAAGTACTAGTAGAGAAATGCATTGTCACTTCATTGCAACAAATGTTTGTTTTTAATTTATATTTATGTCTTCCTTTATGGAAGAAGTAGTGTGTGTGTGTGTGTGTGTGTGTGTGTGTGTCTGTAGGTTGTGGAAAAATGTATAGAAGTTGATTCCCTCTTGTCTTTTCATCATGTATGTCCTGGGAATTGATTTCAGACCATCAGGCAGCAAGTGCCTGTACCTACTGACCATCTCACTGGGCCTACAACAAGTATTTATTGAGAACCTACCCTTTATAGAACACTATACTGGATTCAAGCAGTAAAAGATGAGCTATGAGTTCCTTGAACACAGTAGACTTTGAATCTGCAGAGCATGTCGTTTCATAACTGCATTGCCCATCTTCAAGTCATTATACAGAAATGAAAGATAATTGCCCCTTTACCACAATTCCACTGTCTCATTTAAGTGATTCTAAATGAAGTCCATAAATCACTTCTATATTATGGGTGTTTTAGACAACTGAGTGACTGCAACAGTGATTAAGCCAATATGGATTGTGCAGGAGCAATGTTAATTCCAGTTGGATTCACACCAGAGTTATGTCCTTCACCTAGATGCTTATACTAAGAATGGGAATTATCTCTGACACCAACTAACCAAATAACTCACTCAGAAACAAAGTACAAAATGATCCTTAAGGAGTCACAAGGATAAACAAAACAAAAGAATATGAATCTCCTTTTAACTTCTCTTGGTAGTGTAGAAAAGATAAACATTTTAAAAGTCATATAAAGATGAATAAATACTGATCTGTGGTGTTTCTTTTTAAGTATCTTGTTCTATTTGATGAAAGGTCATTTTTCAGGTTCTGTTGCTTCCTGGGGAAAATTGCAAATCCCACGACAGTGTTTGCAGTTTGATGAGCTGCACAATGGTCGGTCTTCTATAGATTGAAGGAGAAATAGCTGGAATCCTCCCTCCCTCGAATATTATGTTTGTTCACAGGCTACTTTCATGGTAATTCCTTTCAGAGCATTTGTGTTGGGCAATGAGGGAAAATCAAGGGTTCTCTTTCATGACTACAAAGTTAATTACTGCAATCAGAGAGCATTTGCAGTTGTGGTTTGTATCAGTGCTTATCAAGTCCTCTAAAGTATTCATTTGCTTGATTCCTGGACATGTCACCTAAAATAAAGGAGTCCATAAATGTCCTTCAATTACCTTCCTGGCTTACTTGCTCCCTCTTCCCCATAACTGAAGTTTGTTTTTTTTTCCCTTGAACTTCAGGAAAAAAGACAATGAACTTGTACTGAAATATAAGAATAAAGAAGCAGTTGTGGAAAATGATGTTTCCTTCTTCCGATAGTAGATGCTAGATTTTCAGAGGTTTTTGTTATCAATGGGAGATCTAGTGTGAAAGATGTGTGTGAAGATTGATTTCATTTCTGAAAATTAAACTTACTTTAAACCCTGAGAGAGAAACCTTTCTTTTCATGCTGTTCGGTTTTGAATATATTTACAATGTGTAACGTGATACCACGCTACAATGGAAAGGATACAAAAAGGAGACCCAGACACTGTTATATGCTAGGTAGATTGCTTTTACAATTAAAAACAGTACAATAGAGTAGTATGAAATAAAACTTGTAAATAGGATAAGATGCTGAATTTATAATGAATGCAATATAATTTATAGAATGGTCATTATAGTGGGTCTCAAATTAGGTTTAAGTCAGAGACCTACATCCTAGCACTTCTTTAATTACTTAGCAATTAAACCTACAACAGGTAGACACAGATCAAGTCTCTAAGACCCTATTGCCAAAAAACAAACAAACAAAAAAGCTTAATTTAGCATCAGCTACAACACGGATTCATTTCATGAACAACTGTTTGTATCTTATCATAATTTAAGCCAGATACTTGAGACTTCTAAACTCTGCTTTCTTCAATTAAAAAATTAGGGCCGTAGCACCTACCTCAGGTGACCACAGAAAGACTGAAGAAGATAAAGTAGATACTTTACCACCAGTTTATTGATTGTTGAAAATTAAAAAACAAAAAAAAGGCTCCTAAACAAGGATGATGGCTCGGTGGGTAAAACGCTTGCTGTGCAAGCACAAAGACCTTGGTTCAAATTTCCAGAGGCCACACAAAGCCTGGTGTGTTGCACACATCTACAGTCCCAGTGGTCATATAGGCTGATAAAAGGTGGAGAGGAGGACCCACAGAAGCCAACAAGCCAGCAAGCCTGCTGTTTGCAGTAGCAAAACAGCCAAGAGACCCTGTCAGAGAAGGGTGGTAGGTAAGGACCAATACCAGAAGCTGTCATGTGACTGCCACATGCCCACTGTGGCTTGTATGAGCCTGCATTCACACACATGGACATGCACACTTGCACAAGTGTGTTCATACACACAAGATATATATATATATATTTTTTTTTAATTATGGTTCTCTACCCTCAGAGCAAAGATTATTTAGATTAGTAGCAATTTTAATCTGCACAATGACCTTTCAACTTGTTTTCTACAATGCGCCTAGCAACAGTGAAACTCTGAAAATAAAGAATGGTACTTACAATAGGAAATGGGTGCCATATTAAAAAAAAAATCATCTTCTAGGAAAGTATTGACTCTGGCTTCCATTTTTGAATGATAAAGCTGTTGGAGGAGGAGTTCACCTTGCTGTCATTCAAAACTGACTAACCAATCCTTTATTGTTAGCTGTCCTTCTGGTTAAAAGCAAGTTACTGGGCGTCAAGATTGCTGATTGGGTAGAAGCAGTTGACATCCTAAGTTCAATACCTAGTATATACATGGTCAAAGGAGAGAATGAACTCCCACACACTGTCCTCTGACCACTGTCGTACATGCACTATCACACACACACACACACACACACACACACACACACACACACACACACACACTAATAAACACACATGAGAAAAAAACAAGGTGCTTCCGGGTCCTCTATGCTTTCTAAACACGACGTCTTCCTTTTCACCCAAGATCCCAGCTTGTCTGAGTAGGAATTCCTCTAACACTCTGGCTCCCCTCTCCCTGCTAGTATGCCCACTTTCTAATCCCCAAAACCTGTGAGCGGTTTGAGGCCAAAGAGGCCGCAGCTTTGGCTCAGCAATGGACAAGACAATATCTCGGACTGTGGCAGTGGGATCAGTGAGATGCAAGAGTTCTTGTGAGAGGACCGCGAGAAGTCAGAGGCAGGAGACAAAACTCAAGGTGCCAACCAAGCACTGAGAGTTCACACTGGCTCATGATAGGGTCGCCCACCTGAGTCTTTAAGGGAGTCTAGTTAAACACAACGATGAAGAGTCTGGTGTAGAATTATCTGAAACCAAGGTCCGATATCTTTATTGCGAGGCTCCTATTTCTATCCGTCTTTTCTCCTGTGTCCTCAGACACCAACGCTGTGGAGAGACTTGAGAGTCCTATATCTGGTTCTCACAGGCTTCTTAAAGGAAGAGAGAGAGAGGGGGGGGGGAGAACATCTTGAATAGAGGAAAGGAGAGCATTAGCATAAAATTAAGAGTAAGTAAGAAGTTAATGATAAAATGAATAACATGTTTAAGAAAGCGAAATCAGTTTTTTGGAAACCTGAATGACAAGAGTTTCAGATCCGATTTGTTAGATGGAAAGTCCTAGGGCGAGGCGTGAGGGGGAGCGCTGTGACAAATGTGAAAAGATTCATAACTTTTACTTTTTTTCAGTATGACCAATCTTCCTAAAATCGTAAGATTAAAATTAATTTTTAATCAAAAACTGTTAATAAATAACTAAAAAAAAAAAACTATTCCAGACTTTTATGCATGTAATTTAGAAGTCATAAGAACTGTGGGATTTTATATTATTTCTCACCTAAATAAACATCCAAATCTCTTTGCAAGCATACTCATCCACAAGAAGTAGTAAGCCAGGCTGTAATGCTGTCCGGGTGGAGGCAAACCCCTTCTCAGGTTCAGAGGTGTGGGGACACAAAGCAAAGGAACTGACTGTTGTGGCTGATACCTTGCTTCCAATATATTCTCACAATCTTGACAGCGCTGTGGGTAATGTTGTTATGTCCACTTCACACAAAAACTCCAAGGTTAGGAGATTTAGAGAGCTCCACTAGTCTTACAAGCATTGACTAGACATGTTGAGTTTGAGCTAAATTTATGTTCATTCAGTGGTTAAAAATAAAGCAAAATAGGGTGATTTAACACAAACACCATTTTCTATCCATTGCCAACAGTCCTAAATATTGCAGTTTCCTGGAAGATTCCACACTATGGTCTAGGACAGGATAAAATCGTACCTGTATCACAATCTACTGCTAATACTTGAGAGTCCTTTAAAGTCCCCAGCAGAGAAGCTTGTGAAGAAGTTTCCAGTCCCATAGTCTTTTTACCTGGTATGTGAAGCCTTCACTTAAAACATCTTTTTTTTTCCCTTTTTTAATACCTCGAACATTGCTACACGACTGCACAATTTTCAAGTCCAACCTTCTGTTGAAGGACTAGAAAAGATGGGAAATGTCTACTAAAGTATAAATATCTGATTAAAACAAAAACAAGACTAGTTCCTCATGGGACCGGAATATTTCTCCTGAAAAGACCGTCCATCTATGGCTGCCTCATAGGTACACTAAGACAAGACCACTGATAAGATCCTGTCTTTCTTGTTGGAACTCATATCTTGACTTAAATCTCACACAGCATGTCTCTTGCTAGAAAGCTATTCCATCTTATACACATGTTGGGGCCCTCATCCAAAGCAGGACCTCTGAGCTGCTAACCCCTTAAACTATGGATGCAGGTCAGAGATTGTCAAGTCAAAAATGTAAGTTAACCATAAAGTTAAGCTGAGGAAAAATATCCTTGTTCTTCTTTAGAAGAAGAGAATCAGAATCTTTGAGCCTTGATTTTCTAATTAATTAGAAGAGATGATTCAGAAAAAGATAATTCATGCAAATCAGAAAGCTATCTTAGCAGGTAGAAATATCTCATTTGATTCAGGGAGATTAATACTTAAGCATACATAGGAAATTAGATGAAAGTCCTATTAGTCTGAGATTTTAAGTATCTATTACTGACACCTTGTAAATCCACTCCAAACCAGACCCTATGTGTCATTAAGCTGTTTGTTCTCATCATTTTGTAACTATGTCTTTAACTTTTGTTTACTATTAGTATGTGTGTACATACACTCGTTTGTGGGTATGAATGTGTATGCATGTGTGTGCACACGCGCTTGTGTGTGTGTGTGTGTGTGTGTGTGTGTGTGTGTTGGACTCAGGGTACATTCCATGGCATGCATGTGGAAGCCAGAGAACAACTATGTGAACACAGTTCTCTCCTTCCACCTTTACAGTGGGCTCCGGGAACCCAACCTGGATCAGACTTGTACAGCAAATATCTTTATCTGTGGATCTGTCTCAGAACTATTTCTAAAACCCCAGATTTATCCCTAACATAAGTGTATCTGCCACAGAATTGTTAAATATAAAACTAGTCACAAAAAAAAAATCCAACCAAGTTTTACAAAGTACGAGACACACACAGGTAGTGTTATTAAAAACACTTCATATTCTTTTAAAATATTCCTTTGTTTGCAAAATTCCCAACATGACGTATTTACTCAATAACAAGTTGTTTTTGCATGTTTATAAATTCTACATTTTATCACAGGCTAAAATATATAATCAACAGAGCTCAGAACACATTCCAGTTCATAGAAAAATTAACAAAATGGTTTGGGAGAGTTTATCTGAGAGCAAATTTTATCGTAGAGAAAAATTCAGAGGCATGAGATGAAGAGAATCTGTGTTCACTTTTCAGGGGCAATTATATACTTCTATCATTCTTTACCATCATCGTGGTTCTGATCAACAACAACAAAAAAGCATATCCTGTATCAGTGTTGACTTGTAATTCTTGTTAGTGCCTCGGAAAATGTCTGTTTTGCAAAGCTCTCTGATTGATGGGTTACTTAGAGGGTAGGCAGCAGAATAAGCCACCCTAGGCTTCAAGGCATGCACTTCACCAATATGGTGAATTTACAGTATCAGAATGTTGGCCCAGAGATATTCCCAACACGTTCAAAGCAGATCTGTCAAGGGCCTTTCTTAAACATCCTCAAGAAACTGATGTAAAATGTCAGGGTGTCATTTTATTGATTTGCAACAAAAACAAAAATGTCTTTAGCAATACATAAGTCTATACAAGTAGCCTTGGGTGCCGCTCTTTACATAGATCTAAACAGGAAGCCAATTCATAAGTAGAAAATGATTTGAAAAGCATGAAATTAGAATTAAAAGAGTTAGTTAAACTAAGCAAATTCATTAAGAGGCGAATTTCAGGAGACCTTTGGTTCCTGGCAAAGTGTTTACTACGGGAGATTTTTTTCTCTGATCTTTAATTGTGGAGTAAAATTAGAACCCACAATCTTATGTTTAAATTCTTGAAGAAAAAAAAAAAACCTTCTACCAGCCCCCAACTACTAACCATGACTTTAACTTTCTACTTTAATTTATACTGTAGTTTGATTAGCAGCCCTGGTCCGGCCTTGGGAAGCATGTCTACTTTTCTCAGCCTGAGTAAAAACTACCATGCACTATCTAGTGAGGCTTGACAGTTGTCTGTGTCTCAATATCTTGACACAGGATGTGATTACACTAACTAAAGCGTGGAAGGTGTTTAATAGAACCTTTGACGCGTTACGGAAAATAATCAACATTTCTACAAATCCTAATATGATTGGGTAGCTCAAAGTCATTTGCTTCTGCTTTCATATTCTTCTTTGCATTAGAAAACCTAAGCATTGATACTTCAAGATCCACAAACTCAAAAGCATCCAATGGATGTAAATGACATCAGTACTGTTAATTTTTCTATTAATTTAAATAAACTCAACCTTAGATTAGTTGAATTTGTCTCGATATAAACTCATTTGAATTTAAATATTCACATTTTTGAATTTCCAGAACTCCCAAAGCAATCTGAATAATCAAGATTCCACAACATTCAAACAGTTGGAATCTGTTATTCAGAATTAATTTGGAAACACAGATTTCCACTAATTTTATTTTTCATAATAACTGGAAGCCTACTATAAAACTAAAGATAATAAAAATGAAAAATGATGTGTAATTTTAAAACATTTTAATATAATTATTTTTTAATGTTATGCATAATAACTATTAAATATTATAATAGACACAAAAACATTCTAATCTATTTTTAAAAAACTTTGCTGCAAAATGAAAACTGGTCCAAAAGAATGAATTTAGGAACCTCAAAACTTAGAATCCAGGAATTAAAATCTCAATTCATTTTTATAAATAAGACAGATCCCTGCTGACAAAGACGACAATATTGAAAACTCCGGGATGTTCCTATCTCTCGCCCTGAGTAAGGCAATTCAGGATTAATTGTATGATTTATTAATTTCCTCTCCTTTATTTTCAATATAATTTCCATCCTTTGTTTTAATTCTCTTTGGGTCACTCTGAATTTGCCCAACTTCTTTTTTAATCATGGACTTTTGGTTAAATATAAGTTATCCCAAAAGGAAAAGATTCCCAACCACAACTACTCAAACCTGGTGACACTGTAATTTGGGGAACAAATATTTGGGAAGAATAGGAAAATATATATATATATATATATATATATATATATATATATATATATATATATATATATATGTTAGATATATATAATGTAAATATTATAGATTTGAAAGACTAGCCATATATAGTCAAAAAATATATGTATAGGCTAAGTTAGGCTTCCCTGACCTAAATTTTTATTTTATATAAAACTATAATGATCTTGCCAAACTTAATGATTCATACCTGTAATCGCAGCATCTGTGAACTGAAATAAAGGGGTCACCTAATATTAATTTGAAGCCAGTCTGGACTATAAAGTGAGGCCCTGTGTTAAAATGGAAAGCTGTATGCTCTCTCACCAATTTCTCAATAAGTGTGATTGTCAGGTTGGACCTATAAAGCAATACTATAACAGCAGTCCTTTCCACTTCATCGCACTAAAAAGGGACAATAATAAGCAAGAGAGAGTTAGTGCCTTGCCCAAGACTACACAACCAGGAGTACTTGCAGAGACAGGAATACACCTATGTCTCCCCAAGAGGCCTTTTTACTGTTCTTATTCTAATACAGGAGCAATCACAAAGCTGATCTGGATACAGTTAACTGTGAGCCACTGTAGAAAAGGAGGAGACAAGTCACTGTCTAGATTATCTGAGGGAGTCTCTCAGCTCTCTGCATCTTCCTTGGCTGGTATGCTATTGCCATGTGGATCATTAGGGTGGTGAGATTGGCTAGTTATGTCTGCATGCCTCCATCACTTTATGAACCATCTGCCTTACCTTCTTTGGAGGACAGAATGAACAAAGTTCCAGAATGAATCAAGTATTAAGTTAGGCTTTCATAAGCAGCTCCAAATCATTGCTAAATACCCTCTACACATAAGCTTTTGAGGTCTATTTACATGTATGGGAAAACAAAGTTAACACGTTTTCAAGAATCTAACTTTCTGAAATTGCATTTAATGGTATGTGACTCATATTCTAAAGCTGAGCTTTGGAGCCCCTAAAAGATTCAATTAACAACCTCTTTGTGCATTTTCAACACAAAATCCAACCCTCTATACAGTGTAAGTAGAAGACTGGCAAAAAAAGGGAGGCTCTCTTTTTCTGCTCACTCCTCTTTCTTCCTTTCCTTCTGCATTTTTTTACTTTGTTTTTAACCACAATATTTTAGCCCTGGGTAAATACACGGGTAGTTGACAGTTTTATCATATGATGAGGTTTCTTGGTTCAAACAAAGATTAAAAGCACAGTATCAGGTTCAGTGCTATGATTCTATATGTCAAAAGCAACAGAGTTATTGCACAGGAGGAAAAACAGACATAAAAGAGACTTACAGCCCATTTCAAATACTAAGAGATGATTTCCCACAAGCTGTATAAACTTTCCTTCATTAAACAAATCATCTTAGAGAGGAACTTTTGTTTTCATGTTTAGGGGGAAAATAGTATTGGTCACCTGTGGTTTCTTTCACTGGGAACCTCGACACTGAGAGAAACATGTTTTTCATTTTTCCCAGATGAATGGCTTAAGAATATATTTTTGGAATCCAGACCTTTCCTGTGTGAATGGCTTTATAAAAAGTGATCTAAGTTTTGTAATCAAATCTAATTTTAGATGAAATAGCAAATCCTAAAATCCCATGAAGTTTTGATAGTTAACAGCCTTTTCATAAATTCTTTTAATATAATATGCATGCAAATTGGTGCGAGAAACTGAACAGTAGAAAGAAGCAATGAGAAAGGTTCTGAGAACTTCAAGGAAAAAAAAAAGATCTTTTATTTATTTATCTATTTTACCATAGAGGGAATCACTCCACTTACTAAGGTATGCCCCAAACCCTTTTAATTTTGTGAGTCTCACTAAGGTGTCAGGCAGGCCCTGAACTCACTCAATAGCCCAGGCCTTAAATTTTTGGTCTTTCTACCTCAGCTTCTAAATATCAGGATTAGAGATCAGTACTGCCAGGCATGGCTTGAGAGAATGTTACAGGAATTCAATTTCAGGTAAAGAAGCAGAGTGATAACATAGAGTGAAAAGAGAGATTTGTAACTAAACATCTGCTCTTGTTTCCTTTTCTATTGCTGTGATAAACACTATAACTAAAATCAACTTGGGAAATAAAGGGTTTCTTTCATCATATACCTCGAGGTCACAAGTCAGGCGTTAACTCAAAGCAGGAACCTAGAGGCAGAAATCATGAAGAGATTCTGTGTACTGACTTTCTCCCTGGCTTACACTTAGCTTCTTTTCTTATACAGTTCAGACCCATCTGTAAAAGTGTTACCACCTCCAGTGGACTGGGCCCTCTTGTATCAGTTAGCAATTTAAAAAAATGTCCCACATACATGTCCACAGACCAAGCTGACAGAGGCAGTTCCTTAATTGATGTTCCCTCTTCTAAAGTGACTCTATAGTTTGTATCAAGTTGACAAGAAAACTAACCAGGACAGTGTCCTAGAAGTAGCTTACGTTCAAAGGTGGTGAAAATTCTGAAGATTATATCTATATTTAATATGAGCATGTCCCTAAGTTCATAGGAATGAATAAGTTGAAATCCATATGGCTGTATAAACAGCTTTATGCAGGTAATTGAAGTTTGCTTGCTTAACTCATTAATCATACTACACAGCTACTAACGTAATTATTTCTGAATATCTTACCTCTGCGTATTTTTTTTTATGCACCTAGTCTTTTGTCAGATTTCTTCTATTATGAGCAATCTTCCTTAAACTTTAATTTGAAGCTGAAAACTACTGGCCCCTTTAAAGTTTAGATTTTTAAGGTTTAGAAAAGCCTTATTTGGGAAGAGTGAGACTGTCTGCTTACTTTGCACTTGTGCTGAACAGAGGGAAATGTTATTTGGAAATTATGTAATGTTCATCTTTTGTATTACAATTGCCAAAAGAAGATGGGAAGGCAAATTTTCACTTCATTCTCTAGGAATGTGCAGTTCATTCCTTCATCCCTTCTGCCTTTGACTAAACCAAGGCTCAGCCAAGTGGAATGATTCATCAGAAAACACGGCAAGTTGACAGCATGTCAGAAAATCACAGTTCCACTGAATGTATTCCACAGAAACACACAACTTTATCAGTCCCTTTTAACTAAAGCAGACAAATGAAACAGGAAAATAGCTTTGTACCTGTTTAAGACACCCTTTCTAGAGCCAACCTGGTATAAAAGACATCAGACATATATGCTTAATTATTTAAGATGGAAGAGAAATTTGAGACTTATTAAATGACCTCCATAAAACAAACATATGGGAACACATTAATATAAAAATATTTAATCTCACTAAAAACTTGATATGTCTCTATTTACAAGATTATCTAATCCCATTATTGTCTCCCTTACCATTGTCTTAACTTGATATCTCTCTAGTTAGCTCAAACGTTGATTGTGGATTTTTATGTATTCTTTTACCCTCAGCTAAGGATTCACATAGCATTATCATTAGGCAGCCAAGTGTTTTCAGACGACATGTACATGTAAATAAAACATTCTAAATGTTGGTTTGTTTATTTATTTATTAATTTATTTATTTGAAGGTACCAGAATACATTTTTAAATCAAGCATCATTTGAATGATGCAAATTAATAAGAAAAGCAAAATAATAAAAATTTTATTTGATCACTTTGGAGCGAACTATTTAAGTGTCACTGTTACAAATTCACAGAAACACATTAGTGATAATCAAGGACAAAAGCAGGAATCTTGTCCCATTATCACCTGAATGGTACCTGAAAGATTCAAAACATGGCACTGGGTCCTGAAACAAATCCTCCTTTCTGATGCATTTTTACTAGGAGCCAGAACATTTAACACTCTCTCCTGTAAGGTCAAATGTACATGATAATCTTAAATTCTGCTCACAATTCAGACAAAGGGCAACATCAGACATCTGAAAATTTGTAATATACCCAAAAAAAGGTGATTTATTCAACTTTAATCAACTCAATATTAATTTCATGAATTTTACACCCAGGGGATTGTGGTTGCTATAGCTCTTACCATGAATAATCTTTGCTTTTGCAAACTGATAATTAATTCTTACACCTTGAAAATCTGAAAAGCCGAGACCTCTGAATGCATTCACATGAAAATTAACATTGTTTCCACTATTCCTTTGAAATTCCTTTAGAGATTAACTTTTCTCACATAGTTCAGGCTGCATCAAACATCCATTAATACAGTCTCCTTTTCTCTAGATTCTCAAAGGTTTAGGATTTAGAGAAACCTCAAGTATGTAAATTTATAGAAAATAAGTCAACCAATGTCAACTGTGAAATAATTTCTTCTGTCTTGAGAACAGTATTGAATATGCTTGTTGGGCTAAACTCTCACTGGCATATGTTTTCTAGATGTAGAGTTAGTTCACCCTCCTACAGATAAAGCATTTTTATGAAATCGAAATGGAGACATTTAATAAGAGAGCTTCCTATAATATAACACAAGTCATTTTTATTTAATCATAGAATCTGGTAGGTAATGCCAAGATAGCAATGATTGTCACAAACAGCTGCATTGGACATTCCCAACAGCTGCTTTTTTTCCTCCATCCTTCTTCCTTCTTTCTTTTAAATTGTCTTGCCTTTTTCTATCAATGGCATTTATTTTTCAATCTTTGGACCATTTATTTTGCCATTTAAGTGAAACACAAAGAATGACTTTCATTACATCTCAGGGAAGTGAAGTGCTGGTCGATTGACCCCAGAACGTAGGTTCCCTCATTGGAAAAGTGAAAGTCATCTCCATTTTCCATCTTTGAGACAGACTCTTCACAATGGATGAGTTATTTGAACATCAAACAGGTATTCTAGGCATTTTGTTGAAAGGGGAAACTAAGACTAAAATGGCAGATGGTCTACATCCTCTACCCAGAGATGTGAGCAAGAACACACAGTATTCTTAAAATTGAATGAATGCTTATCAAATATGGAGATGAAAAGAAAGCCCTCATCTTTTCCTTTATTTTGCATGCAGCATTCTAAAAATTACTTGTTGATATGAAAGAAAACTAGAACATAAAATAAAAAGATATTATTTGGTTGAGTTTCTATAATAATATTATACCAACAGTCTTACAGAACACAAACGTTAACTCATTGATCTCCACTGCTTCCTTTAGAAGATCTTACTTCTAAACCCTGGGATTTATACTTTCTTAAAATATCACAAGGCAAGATTTTGTTGGTGGGGTTTGTTAAAATATGAATCTGAAGATATTCCGCAGAAGGTGAGAGCAAACACAAAAATGCCCCTTAAGTCTTTCCTCAGAGTCCATGGCTTCTGAGGTTTGTCTGCCAAGAATGACAGAAGTGAGCTTTGGTGTCTAACAGGAATGACGGAAGTGAGCCTGGGTGTATTCAGATCTATACAGTATTGCAACCGACATGTAATAAGTTTTTTGTTTTTTTTTTAACTCCAAGGACAAATGGAAATTACATAAAGAGGTAGTTCATAGTAATTTGTTGAGACACTACCCCTCCCTCCAATTCTGCTATTCAAATACTTTGTGACATTCTTTTATTCCCAAAGGTAAAGGCACTCTCTGAGGTTTAATTGATAAGAGGGGCTCAGGACAGGAGAGTACTATCTGGTGTGGGTCAAAACAGAAAGGTTCTATAGCGATCAGTATGCGGATGAACAAGGAACAAAATGGAAATCATGAGCCAAGTAGAAGAGGCACATACGAATGTAGACTCAAGGAGGTTCACGTATGGACTGATGACAAAGTCCACAAGAGTTAAATGGCAGAGTAATTAGAGGTCACACAAGTATACCCCGTTTTCTTGAGCTAGGGTCAATAAACATAAACCGATTAGCAAATGGGCTGATTTTTAGAGTTAATTTTTTTTAATTATCATGTATTAACATTATTAAAAGGAAATCCTTTTGTAATTCATGATGTCACCATGCTAACGAAGCAAGTTGTTTCATGCTTTGTAGTCCCTTCCAGGGACTTGTCCATATGGCTGAATATTTTTACCTAGAAGTTGTTATACAATTTTGCACTCAGAATTTTTTTTTTAACTGATTCTAACTTTGAACATGTCTCTGTTGCTTTTTTAAGTCTTCTTTGAGGAAATGTACTTCCCTAGAAGATAGAATTAGCGCTAGAGCAAGACAATCTAAAAGCAGAAACTATTTCTTGATAAGATTTTATAAACATACTTCTTTGGAAAATCCTTAAGCACCCCCACCTATTCCACATCTTGAATATCCCACAGCATTCCTCACGACAAATATGTTGTCTCTCTCCCTGTCCTCTTCCACCCTCAGATATCAGATTACCTCAGTTCATCTTAATTTTATTCCACATTTTAAGGAACTTGGTTTGAATCAAAGTGTCTACTGCCTTTTTTTTTTTTTCCAAGTGAAGCCTTAGGCAACTGTTTAGCTTCTTTAAATGTTAGTTCCATCCTCTATAGAATGAGCATAATAATAATTACTTCCTCATTATATCACTGTGATGGATTAAGAACAGTATCCCTGAGAGGCAATGTGCACTGTGGATGAGATCACAGACTCTGGAACCATTCTCCCTGAACTCAAAATCTGGTCCTACTCTTGCTTAGGGCACCTTTGTCAAATTATTTAGCGTCATCTTGCTTCATGAGAACAATGTGGATGAAGATAATCACGACATGGCACATATATAGTCTATCAAGGTTGTGTGGGGACAAAGGAGCAAAAGCAAAGCAGCTTGGAACTGTGCCGCAATGGAAATACTACCTATTTGTCTACTGCGGTCGGCATAATATTTGGACGATGGCAAACAGCTAACAAGTGGTAGGTAATTCCCATTCTTCAAGTAGGATACTTATGTATCTCTAATAATCAGTGTTTCATTTTACCGAGCCTCGATGATATGAGCCTAGTTTACCCACTGAATAGTCACATAAGGGTAAAGAGAAAGCATGCCAGTAGAGGTCTTGAATGCCAAGGCTGGAGTTACAGAAGAAGGAAGGAAAGACAGAGGGAGGGAGGGAGGGAGGGAGAATGGGAAAGGAAAGAAGGGAAGAAGGGAATTACATAATATTTACCAAACACCAGACATTCTTTTGAGCACATTTAATTTACACAAGAACTCTATGAAAAAGTTAGTGTCTTTATTCTCACTTTAAAAATAAGGACTCTGAAATGCAAAGAGTACATGTAATTAACCCACTGTCACCAAGAGACTATCCATTATTCTACCCCAGTATGGTAGCTGGTGAGATTGGAGCTCTGACTGAGGCTGTCTGACTCTGGAGCTTACACCCAAGCATAACACTGTGTGGTTTCCCAGAAGGGAAAAGGTTCATCCCATAGGCCTTTTTCTAATGCAATCTTCTGGGCCTAATGCCAAGCACCATGAGTCCATTCTTGACACTTGAAAATCCATGGGAACAAGGTCTCTAAAACATTCAGGATCCATGCCCAGCGGTCTGTCTGATTTGTGTCACCAATCATCCCACCCACACTCTACAGTGGCCACACAAAAAAGCCCAACAGTTCAGGAGATGTCTGGGAAACTCCAAAAGCAGAAGGCAGATGAGAAGCGGTGGGGAGTTTTAGCCATGAATGTCTTCACACAAGAATCTAAATGCTGATTGAGGGCATGCTGCCCTCACTGTGAGGAAACCAGTTCCTGCTGGCAGGAAGCTCTGCATTAGCAGCAAGCACTGAAAAGGAGTTGGGGAGCTCTGCCAGCTGGGAATAGAATCTGGCAGGGGATCAGAGGGACCCCACATCAACTAATCCAACCCAGGGCTGGACTTAAACACATTTCCCCTCGGTGATATGCAAGAGACGACTGAGTCCACTAGCAGGAAAACAGAGCTCAAAAAATTCACTCAGAAGCAATTGGTTTCAAAATAATGAGGACAAAACTCCTCAATATACATCGTTAGGGAGGTCTCCTGACCAGAAATTAACAGAGGCTGGCCAGAATGGAGCCTGAGCATCCTATTAGAGTTGAAAGACAGACCAACCGGATTCAGTTTCAGGTTTTATTTCCAAAGATACAAAATGCTGTGGAATACCTTGACAAACAGCTAATGAGCTCTAATTCTACCCACCAGCCAAACATGCACATGCACAAACACACACACACACACACACACACACACACACACACAATTCCTTAAATTTTTTAATCTTAAAAAACATATAGAGGCATCTTGACTTTAACATCTAAATCATCACCTATATATAACCTAAGTCACATCTTCCATTTATAGTCAGAGTAGCCCCAAGCTCAGATTCCCCAGGACTATAGTTCAAGTATAGTTAAGCTACATGGTGTGTTTGCAGCTCTTAAGTTTTTAGCCTAACTGTGTTGTGTGTTCTACAGTTTCCCAGATACTCCAGTTCTCTGCTTTTTTTATAGTGTAGCTACTTCCCCAGCTCTACCCTGATGCAATTCAATAGCCAGCTTCCCTTAACCAAATTTACCCCATCTTCATTTTATAAAGCATATTGTCATTGATTTTCTTGTTATTCATTTAGAAGTTTGTTTATTCATTAGAAACAAAATCTGGGAAGTTGCTACATAGCCCAAGGTAGATTCAAGTTCATAATACTCCTGCCTCAGCCTCCTGAAAGCCATCCTTCTTAACTCACTGGTTCCTATACCGCCATTGCAGACTGTCTCAACATAGATGATCACCAAAGCTGCTCTGAGCATCAGTCTGATGAGTTTTATCCTCTGTCATGCCTGTCTAGTCCTCCCATCAGCAGTTTCCTATGCCCCATTAATTTCAATATGCCTTTGGCCTCAGACAAAAACAAAAAAAACAAAACCTCTGTCACCAGCCAAAGCTACAGAGATGCTTCACTGGTGGACCAAACAGACCAACTCCCCTGTTGATGTCTAAAGGATACTTCGGACTCCCTTGAACCAAAGCACAAATGATAGCCTAGTTTTCAATTTTTCTTGAAGGGTCAAGTGGTATGCTAAAATGATATTGAGAGTACAAATGCATTCAAAGTTCTACACTTTCTGAAGATCCAGGGATGCAGATACTAAAATGATGACACATCTGAGTTTTGCCTCAAGTATCTATAACTGAAAGACATAATAATAAAAAAAAAGATATTCTAAAACATGGCAAAGATAACATAAGGCAAGTGTGTGAAAAGCTGGATTCTCTTTAGCTAGTTTTGATAACATAGCCTTTTCCTTGTTGGTTTTAATTGCAAAGACAAGGAATAGGGATGATCTTTTGGGAGAACCAACATTATAGAATACCTTGCTTTTAAGAAATAGGACCACTATATGCTACGGTTGTTTAGCTTGGTGTTCCTGTGGGACTCCTGACAGTGGGAGGTGGGGGGATCCCTGACTCTTTTGCATGTACTTGGGACCCTTTTCCTCTGACTGAGTTGCCTTATCCAGTCTTGATAAGAGGGTTTGTGCCTAGTCCTAATGTGTCTTGTTATACCATGTTCAGTTGGTATCTCTGGAGGGAAACAGAAGAGTGGATCTGAGGGAGAAGGGAAGTGGAGGGGAGGCTGGGAAGAGTTGAGGGAGGGGAAACTGCAGACAGGATGTAATATATAAGGGAATAGGAAAGAAGGAAGTAAGGAAGGAAGGAAGGAAAGAAGGAAGGAAGGAAGGAAGGAGGGAAGGGAGGGATGGAAGAAAATAAAGAAAGAAAGAAAGAAAGAAAGAAAGAAAGAAAGAAAGAAAGAAAGAAAGAAAGAAAGAAGAAAGAAAGAAAGAAAGAAAGAAAGAAAGAAAGAAAGAAAGAAAGAAAGAAAGAAAGAAAGAAAGAAAGGAAGAAAAGAAGGAAGGAAGGAAGAAAAAGGAAGGAAGGAAGGAAGAAAAGAGTGAGGGAAGGAAGAAGGGAGGGAGAGAAAAAGGAAGAAAGGAAGGGGAAAAGAAGGATGGGAAGGATGGGAAGTAGGGAAGAAAGAAAAAGAAAAATGGAAATGAGATGAGTATTTCACACTAATCTGAAATCGTGAATGATAACTTTCTTCTACTTCAAGTCAGTGTTGAGTATGGCCATTTACTCAGAGTCACACAAAAACTGTGAGACCACCTGTGATATAATCTGCTTTCATCTTTGAATGTGTATAAATTTTCCCCTTTTATTTTTTTTATAATGCAAATAAACTGGTTAAAATGTAATTAATACCATCTGCTCACGACCTCTTGCAACCCCCAGTGGTGAGTGAACAGTTTCGTAGACCTTGCAATGTCTTAACTTCTTATAAGTTCAAGGCCTAAACTCCAAATTCTCTGGCTGTCAGTAATCTTACCCATTTATTTTAAATATTCAAGTATAAATGGGCAATCATGTTGGAATTTCACTCTTGGATGGAGTACATTTTATGTTTGTATTTACTAAGAAATTGGTTAGTCCAGTAAAATCATTTAAAATAAAAACAAAGTTAAAATACTTACATAAATTAATCATAGAATATAATGAAATGCTTTTTATAATTCCTTATTTGAATTTTTATATAGGCCAATGCTCTCTCTATATTTTCTTCCAAATAAGGTGAGGAGAAGGGGTTATACTATTTTAAAGTTGTAGTAGATTGGAGAAGAAAAAAAACTTTTACAATTCTTGATTTACCAAACAAGTATATTTTCTTAAAATGTGTGGAAAACAGAATAGGCCAGTAGCTAAAGTTTTAACAGTAGAACTGAATAGTAGCATGCCTTTACGGTAATATTGTGTGCCAGGGACATATAACAATAACTCATATGATAGATATCACTAGCTACGTTTTAAAGATGAGAACAGTATCAAAAGGGTCAGTGGTATACTAAACTCTCAGAAAATGGTAGGGACCTAACTTCCAACACAAGCTATTTATCCAGAGTTTATCCATTAAGCCATTCCTATCTTTTGCCTCACTTAACTTTCCATCTTGCTCCAACATTTAGAATCACCCTTATATTGAATTAATTATGTATGGATAGCACATAATTGGACTATCTTTGTGTCTCTCACAAAGTAGTTTATAGACGTTTAATAATTGAATTAATTTTGTGAAAACAATGAAAATTAGTCTTGCAGTTTTCAAACTCTATAAGAGAACATAGCTGAGCAAGGACAAAGATCCCCTTTGGTTGCCATTGAGCTCTGCCAACTTTATTCTGAGGTCACACTTCAATTAGCTCTTCTCAGTCTGTAACTAAATGAAACAGGAACAGGAAGGTAGGTTCCTTCCTAGAAGACTGACCCATTTGACTGCCTTGCTGAACCTCCTAAAGTCACCCAGGAGTCAAGACCATGCTAACTAACACATCTTCACTGCCCATGTCACTTCTAGACCAGATGCCAATGCCTGGCACTAGTGTGGGGGCCCTTCTATCTTCCTCCAGAAAGCTCTAAGTTTGTCTCATAAACATGTTTCCCCCTAAAACTATTGTCCATTAGTACCATTTTTTGTTCTACCTCTCAGATGACCCGGACTGACCAAGTTTCATAGGTGACATGTCCATACATTTGTCCTGTACTTGCTTTCCTAAATTCTCTTTCGTATACCACAAAAGCATAGACTAGTCTTCTCTTACTGTGCATGAAGCTTGTGTCTAATTTTACTGTATCTTGTCATGTTATGTTTGGTTGATATCCCTAGGAGGGCTGTTCTTTTCTGAAGGGAAATGGATGGGGAGTGGATCTGGGGGAAGAGGAAGGGGGAACTGGAAGGAGAAGAGGGAGGAGAAACTTCACACATGATGTATTGTATGATAGAAGAATAAACAAATAATAACAATAAAGAAAAAATGAAGAAATATGACCATCAATCCCATCTTAAGAAATAGTAATCAAGATTAGAGATTAGAGAGTTTACAAGACTTGCTCACAGTCACTCAGTTAAACAAAATTAGAGTCAGAGCCTAAATCTGCAATGTCCAGGTTCAGAGTATATCCTTTTAAATCCTACATTTGGTTACCAAATATTTGACCTAAAAAAATCAATATGCATTGATTTAAGTTTGAATGCTCTATATAAAAAACTAACTTTTTATTAATATTCACCTTAGTGGCTACACAAATCTTCCCAAAGTGCTATGAAATTCCCAATTACATAGCACAAATTAATGTTGGTAAGATGAACACCAGAATTACACAAAAACTTTTGTAGTGAAAACTCACTGAATAATGTGACATTCTCACTGAATACTGTAGACACTACTTGATTGTCTATTCAACATACATTTTGTGTGACAACCATATAAAGGAGTTGGGTATGATTTTTTTTTATTCTTTGAGAATTTTATAAAAATATACAATATATCTTGATCATATGCAACCCCCTATTCCCTCACTTAAATTTCTCCTAGGCTACCCTGCAATGCATCTCTCTCCTCTCTCTTGCTCTCTGTCTCTCTAACTCTCCACAGTTCAATTAATGATGCCCATACCATATATGTATGGGTGTGGAATACATACTATATATGTATTCACTGGGTATAGTCAATCTACAAGTAGCCAAGGAAAGCTTCCCTGGAAGCTATCAACTGCCCATAGATCCTATGGTGAAGGCTGCCCTTGGCAGCCCTCCCTCATCCCTGCTGGAATTTAATATAGTATTTATTAATTTTTGAGACGTTCATATACACAATATATTGTGATCATACTCATATCCCTCTTTGTCCCGGTCTGTGGGGTTCTGCAACAAAAGCCCTAGGAGAGGGAGCAAGGATTGGGGGAAAAGGAGGTGCGAGAAATGAAAGGCAAGACGATTTCCCCATAAAGCCTTCGATTTATTGAACACATAGTACCAGCATTTATACAATTTTTGAAGTGGGGAGAAAAACGGGGAATGCGTAAGCAGGTATCTGAGGTAATTCTACCTGACAGGTGAATTGGTCTGTCCAGTGAGTTAAGAAATCTTAAGTGTCAATGGCCTCAGAGCAATAAGGAAGTACTGTGAGATTTCTCTAGGGCTTCCTGTGTAAATGGTGGAAACATGGAATGAGGAAGCAATAGGGTTGTGTTAGTTGGAAGGGCAGTTTCTCAGAACTGAGCAGCTTCAGGCTATCTGACCTTGTCCATACTCTGTCCATTAAGACCAGAGCAGAAACGGATCTTTTTAAAAGGTGGGATGCTTTGTGTTTCAAGCCAGCATCCAGGGGTCCGCTTACTACACCACTTTTCCTTGCAACTCTTCCCAGATTCAAATCGACCTCCACCCAACTTTGTATTCTTATTTTAAATTTTAACAACCCATCAAGTCCAGTTTGCGGTGTTCATACACTCAGGTATGGGGCCATCCACTGACACATGGTAGATATACCAATGTTCACACCCTTAAAGCAAACTGAGTCTTCCTCCCCAAGAAGCCATCAAGTGTCAGTAGCTTCAGTAGCTTCTCATTTGGATGTGTGGAGGTCCCTGAGCCCCTCTTCCTTTGTTCTGGAATATTAATCTTGTGAAGGTCTTGTGCAGGCAACCACAGCTTCTGTGAGCTCAAGAGTACATCAGTCATGAAATATACAAAAGATACGGCTTCAGTCTGATCCTCCCAACCTCTGGTTCTCACAATCTTTCTGCCCCCTCTTCTACAGTATTCATTGAGTCTTAGAGGGAAAGATTGACATATGTGTCCCCTATACTCACTGTTACCTTTTCTCAGCACTCTGGACAGATCTGTGTCTCTGTGCTAACTTCTTCCCGCAACAACAAGAAGGTTTTTTGACCAAGGCTAAGGTGAAAATTATAAAAGAGGAATATAATTTCAAGCTAAATTTTACTTCAAAAGTCTCCTAAACTCATGACTTCCATTTACCATTTAATTGTCACAAAGATAATTCTTAGATCAAGTTCGTTTGTTTGTTTCTTCTGTCTATTCTTTTTTTCTTGGATTTAGAGGCAATGCCTTTAACTGGTTTCATTCTGCAAGGATCCTGATACTTTCAGGGATCAGAAATAACTCAGTTGAACAGACAGGCTCAAGTGGATCTTTACCTTCCAGCAAGTGCCATTTCTACATTTGCCAGTCACCCACATTAAGAATTTGGAGAAGTGAAAATCCGGACAAAATAAAATTGGAAAATGGCTATTATTAAAGTTACAAACTCTAGTTACTATATCTTAGTTACCTTGGTTGTATTATATACATATCAGCACATTTGACTAAGTCATGAAGGAATGAAAAATAGTTGAAAGATAGACTTTAACCTCAGAGAAACTTGGGTTGCATTCAACTCTACCAATTACTGAGTCATAGGTAGGCATGCTACTTGAGTTCTACAAGCCTCTGTTCTCTTTCACTGCTTTTTGCTATCAGAACTAAATGATGCTTTGTATATCATGTGCTTGGCATTTTAAGTAAGTGCCCAGTAAATGCCTTTTAATATGACTATCTATTTCCCTTGTCAGACTTTAGGATCATTTCAGACTCATTTTCAAGCCATATGTTCTCAGAAGTTAACATGCCTACACAAATTCAATGTCTAACAGGTGTTTACCTGGTGAATGGATAAATTATGGTAAAGTCAGGAGATTCTTCAGAAGAAATCACATGGATGACCTTCCAGACTGAATCTACCTGAGTCATGGTAATTAAAAATGGTTCTAATAAATCTAGAACTTAATATTAAGATGCTGGTTTACTCCAAAAGGTCAGCGCATATAGGTTAGAATAGCATTTAAACAGGTAAGGCCTGAAAGAGAAAGATGAGCTAGGGGAGATTATAATGAAAAGTAGATATATGGAAGCAGTGAAAGTTGCATTTTTATTTAAAGCCAGATTAATACATCATAATAGCAAGCAGTTTCATGGCATTGTTCATCATCAAGACTCAGGGTCAACTCTGGGTCAAACACTATCATATTTCTTTGCATGTAAATGTGGGTGGCATTTAGTCACTGAGTGAGTGGAGATACAGACTATCAAATTGTTCCCGATGTGATGCAAGAAGTTCAACATCAAGGTGGGGTCAGAGCTTAAGCTCATAAACTTGAACTTCTTGGATGATAAAAAGATGAAAGGAAAAGACAAGTTCAATGGCATAGTGAAGAAAGAGAAGGGAGAGAAGAGAAAGTAGAGATAGAGACAAAATACAGCAAAGAGGGCAGACAGGAGAGGACATTTACTGAGCACTTGCATCCCTAAATACATTACATACATTATTTCATTGAATACTCAAAACAACTCTTTACCTAGATAATGTTAAAAAAAAAATCAGTCTGAGAAATACTAACAGATAAAACACACAGTGAAAGAAAAAAAAAAAAAACTTTATTTGAAACCCAGTTTTTCCTAACTCCAGAACCCTAAATGTTCCTGATAGCCATATATATCTTAATGATGATGAAAAGCACCCAATGCTAGCGAGGGGTGAACACAGACACGGAAGAGTATAAACCTGTCTGAGCATGAGAAGAACATCTCCAATTGTCTGTTAGGACAGTTTCACTATCCCAGACAAGAAAAATGAATATTTTGTTTCACCTAGCACTCCATCACTGTTGACATGGTCAGTGTCTTTCAGATACTTTTTATGGATTGTAGACTAA
Source organism: Cricetomys ansorgei (assembly GCA_026225945.1). NCBI lineage: Eukaryota > Metazoa > Chordata > Mammalia > Rodentia > Nesomyidae > Cricetomys > Cricetomys ansorgei. The sequence continues at coordinate 18,617 of JAMJFZ010002700.1, read as the reverse complement.
TTTTTATAGTACAGTTAGGTACCAGAACATAGAAATATGAAATTGAATTACTTGGGTAAAAGTTCTGGCTCCCTGATTTATTAGCTATGTGCTCTTTGGGTACCTACTTAATACTTCCTGACTCCTATGTATTTCATAAGATGATAACGAAGACTAAATGAATCAGTGCATGCTCAAATTCATAACAAGAACATAACAAAAGTGTTATCTAGTAGATTCTTTAGAAAAGAGCAATTGGATCTCTTAGCACTGGTCTGTGCTAACTCCCTGAATCAACTTGCAGAACTCAGTTTGGTTTTGGTCCAAAAAAGATGTCATTGTTAAAGAAATGAAGTTGATTGCTTTTAAATGCCATGTCCCCACAGTGAAATATGCCAATTTGTTCCTTCTTACTTTCATTCAACTATGTGTGAGCAATGGCTTTTATTTAAATCCAGAATGGCATTTGTTACCTACAATCTGATAAATGCAGACAGAATAAGGAACGATAAGCAGCAAGTGGCTATCACTCATAATCTCCTGACTACTTGTCTTCATCAACTTCTCTTACCAAAGAAGAATGCTGCTATATATTACCAATAGAAATTTATGAAACTATCTAAGCACTTTGAGGTTTTTACTGTGCAGTTAAAATAAAATACCAAAAATTTAAAAATCAAGTTATCTAAGACTGATGTGGCTCCTGGCCTCTGGTTATCCATTTTTAAATGTCTTGCCTTCTAGAAAGGCAAGCAGGAACAAGAACATGGGGGAATCTGAGGTACAACATAAAGACCTGGCAGATAAAAGTTTCTCACGGCTTGCTAAACTCTAGTTATGAGAAGGTAGGCATGGAGGAATGGGCTTTTGAAATATTAAAGAACAGGTAAAATTCTGCAGCATTATTGATTTCAAAAGCATAAAGGGAATATTCAGAACAGGAAGAACACATCAAAAAGTCATTGTAAAACATTACACATACTGTCTTCACTTCTCAGTGATTCTAAGTAGAAAATATAGGCTCAGCTTTAATAAAAAAGAAAGTCTTACTAAGGGTATTTTTACTGATGTGCATTTATTTGCAAGAGGCCTCTTAATCCTTATGGGTTACTGAAACTGTCAAAAATCCTACAAGTGTGAATAGTGTTGTATAAGAAAAATTAATGCCTGCATTGCTGAGTATAATATTTTAGGCTTTAAATGTGCATTATTAGCAAGATTTTATTAAAATGGAAATCTGCTGCAATTTATATATGTCATCCCACTCCCCACCTGACCTTAAGGCATTATTTCAGCCTGGCATCAATCTTGGCGTTACAAAGCAAGCAACCTTATGCATGCATGAATTCTACATAACTAAACACTGCCTAAGATTTTAAGTTAAAGACCTGGTCAATTAAATAAACATTGAAAAACAAACATATTTATCATAATGTGTTAGAGACAGTAAGAGAAAAGGAGAAAGAAAAAGGAGATTTTGAAGGATGTTTTTGTTTTTTATGACATAGCAGACTTTTCTTATTTTGAGACAATATCTCATTCTGTAGTCCAGACTGGCCAATACCTAACAATACTCAGACTGGACTCAGACAGATGGTATTCTCATGCCTTGACTTCCCAAATGTTGGGAATGCAGGCTTACAGTATTATGTCCACTGTCCTTAAAGTGGTGAAAAGTATAGGAAAGACTAACTTCTTGAGATTCAATAAACAGACAATAGGTTCTCTAGTTATTTGTCTAAAACATGGCCTCTCATAAGTTTTCAGAGCTCTAGAAAGTTACAAAGACAAACACTGAAAAGAAAATAGTTCTTAATTCTCTTGCTTCTCTTGGAAATTCCTTCAAAGAAAACATTATGTGCTTTGCTGATATTGTTGTTACCATAAAGGCATATGAAGATAGTAACATGTGGATCTGCTTTTAAACGACAGTAACAAAAATACCATGCAATTTGATAAAGGCTGTAGCACATACTCATATAAAATACAGTGCAACATACTGGATTCAGTTGGATTTGGATCTCAAATTCCAGAGAAATATGTTTTCCAACCCAGAAATTGGCTCTGGGAAGAACAGGAATCTAGTTATTCTTTCAACATGACTTGGTATTTACAATGTGAGGGGAAAAAAAGAATCAATTATTGAACAAATTACTCTAAGAATGAGTGACACCAAAGGACAGCTGTGCAGTTCTTATAAGAGCATCTAACAGAAAAGTCCAGTGAGACTTCAGGATGAGGGAGAGCTGTTCTGTAAAATCCTCAAATGTGAAGAGGTAGGGGAGGGGAGAAGAAGATGACAGGAGGAGGAATAGGAAGAAGAAGAAGGAGGAGGAGGAAGAAGAAGATGAGGGAGGAAGGAAGAGGAGGAGGAGAGGAGAGGAAAAGGAGGGGAGGAAGAGGATGGGGGAGGAAGAGGAAGAGGAAGAAGACATCCTAACTGGTCAAGGATCCCAGGGGCTATGTCTCAAGCATGGTACCTAAAGTATATTAACAGTTACCTTGCTCTAACTCTAGAGACCAGTTTTTATAGCACAGATGGTAAGGATAAAAGCCCTATAACTTTAGGAAATTGTCCAAAAGTCAGATCTGGAAATGCTGCACCATGCTTAGCAACATATCACAGAAGCAGATTAGGAGAGAATAACAGTAGGAAATGAAATACCAGTTATCACAATAGTCCAAATGAAAGACAATGGTGACTTGGATTAAAATGGTGGAAAGAAGGAAAGAAGGAGGAAAAGGAGGAGGAGGAGGAGGAAGAGGAAGAGGAGGAGGAAGAGGAAGAGGAGGAGGAGGAAGAGGAAGAGGAGGAGGAGGAAGAGGAAGAGGAGGAGGAAGAAGAGGAGGAGAATCCAAAGACGATTTTGGAAACAAATTGTATGATGGTAACTGAAAGCAGATGATTAATGGAAAAGGAGAATATTAACCCAACTGCAGGATGTCTTCAAGAATCAGCTGGCAAGACATTGAAATGAAGCTGTGGAAGACAGATGCAGACAGAAAGCAGCACTGTCTAGTGCACTTTGTAACTAGAGCACATTGAACTGATGTACCAGTGATGCAGTAATGAGACAGGACCCTTGAACAGTTGATAAAAACAGCTTTAGGTATCAGAAGGCACATGGGAAATAAAAGACAAATTATATGAATGAATAAAAGTGTATTTGACACTGAAAGTCCAAAGTACAACTAAATACACACTAGACACCAGGAAATAAGAGAAAGTTGCACAGGATATTATCTGGGTGTCTTGGATATGCCATAAAATACGTGCAATGGAGCTCAGCAGCTCCATTTGAACTCTTCACCTATTCTGCACTATTTCTGCCTAGAACTTCTCAACCAGCATTCTGCCAGAGAGCTCCACCCCAGAGCAAAGCATTGTAACATACTGAGTATGAACTTGCAAGACACACCACACTGTATGTATCACAAATGTTCAAAACCTAAGCAATAGCACACCTTAGATTTTTGTATGAAAGAGCTCATGCAATATTTATTTCATTTATTATATTACAAGACATCTTTCAGATACTAGAGATAAACACTTATAGTTTACACTGAGCTGGAGGAGACAGGCAAAATGCAAATAAGCAAGTTCTCCAAATGCTATGAGAGAAATAAAACACAAAGTGACAGAAAGAGGAAAATGAGCTGATTTTGGTAGCTTGACCATATCTTTGCTTTTTGCAGACCCCAAGGGAAGTTAACATTCTACACATCAGTTGTCTAGGTCTCTGAGACACACACAGTTTAGGAACTTGCTTTCTTGCTCACTGGCTGTATAGACAGCTATCCTCTCAAGAATTCCCATTGTTTAGAACCCAATCTTCAGCAAACTATTATACTGAGCAAAAGAAGAGTTCAAAGGGGGTTGCTTGGGCATGGTATTAAGCAAATGACAATGTCCAACATCCCAGCATTCATGCTGGTTTGTTGATGGGTTTTTAATTTCTTCCTCATGGCTTCTTAGATGACATACAAGTAAGGAAAAAAAAAATCTGAGGCATTTACTTGACCTCTAAAAACCCTAGAAATCCCTTCCCCTTCCTGACACAAGTCAAAAATGAATCTGTGATGCTAGAGAGATAGCTCAGTGATTAAAAGTACTTACTGTTCTTCCTGAGGACCTGAGTTTGATTCCCAGTACCCCCATGGCAGCTAACAATTGTTTGTAACTCCACTCCTGGGGATTCAGGCTCTCTTCTGGCCACCAGGGACACTCAGGCATGCGTGTAACACACAGACATGCATGAAAACAAAACATCCATACACATAAAATCAATGAATAAATAAAGATGAGCTTACTGGTGCATACTTTTTAAAAGAATCTGATAAAATGATGTCTAAAAACTTCTAGACAACATGTTCTCCTATGTAAGAGTGGCTTAGTGCATACTAGGTCATGTGTTACTTTTTTCTGGAACTCCAATTTTGTAATTTGGATCTTAAATTTAGGCAGCCAAATTAAATCTAAAATTAAGCATGTAAAATATGTAGCTGCTTGGATGTGGATACAACACTATGCTACACAGAAACACATGAGAGGAATTGCTGTCAGCAGGCTTAAAGGTGTTAAATTTTCCCCACTAGATGTTGGCTTGAATTACCATCTCTATACAATCTCTATAAAGTCTGCCTGTTACTTTGTCAAGATGATGGTGCCTAGAATAGATGCAGTTTAAACTAAAGAAAAGTCGGATGTACATTGGGATGCATGCTTTAGGCTGAACAAATCCAGTTGGTGAAATGTAGAGGAAACCCGAACTGCCACATGGCAGGTGAGGTCATCAGAAAAGAAACATGACTGGAAAAAATGGAAGACAGAAGGAGAAATGTTGATTCCTAGAAGAGCAAAGGTAGCAGGATACTTCATGCTCAGTAAGTCAAGATAACTCCTTGTGGGCCATGGCCCCTGGGGTGAAAAGGTATCCTGTAGTAATATGCTGCTGGGGCATCTCACCAAGGATGACAAGGAGGCATTTTCATTGGTGCAAATCCTTCTAGATCTCAGCAGAGGAATCCAACTTCATGGCAGGTGCCTTACTCGACAGTGGAACCCTGAGCATCTGAGTTCAGGTGTTGTTATTGAACTCCTCAGGTGTTCTACTGATAGCATATGCAGATCATGAGCAATCAAGCATCCCCCACATAAATCCAACACCTGTAGACAACACAAAATGCCAAGACCTAGCAGCCCCTCCCCCAACAATATACAAAACAATATTTTAAACACAACCAAAAATGAACTTCTATAACATTTCCCATTTTCTGTATAAGACAAAAAAATGCTTTTTCTCTACAACACAATTTAACATTACACCAACAAAACTATTTGCAAGAGAAATAATCACAAAGGTTGTTAATGCACATGACCAAATGAAACCAAGCACCTACCAAGCTTTTCACAATGTCTTTGGACAGCAGAAAACATTATCAATGTCCAATTATCTGAGCTCCCACAAAGGGCTTAGATCATTTCTCTTGCTCTGCTCTCTGCAGCATACACATGTCTTCCAGGTTCCAGCTGGCTCCACTCCTCTGCTACTGCTGTTCTTGGTGGTTGTCCTATGGTACTGGCATCTTCAGAACACTGAGGTTCCTTGCTGCAACTGGTCTGCACTTTCACCAATAGGCTATCTTCATGGTGGCAAGCCTCAATTTCTTTATATTACTCCTTCAATCTAGACCTTCAACTGACACTGAGGATGCACTTTCACCAATAGCCTCTACTGAGCTCTCTTCATGGTGCCAAGCCTCAATTTCTTTTCATGACCCCTTCAATATGGGCCTTCAACTGCTATTGAGGCTGTACTTAGTGAGGCCTCTCCTGGCCTCTCACAGTTCCAAGCCTGGCAGCTCTCCATGTTCCCTGCATGCCTTCAAACCCAGTACCACCTGGGTGACTCTTACAGTACCAAGTTCAGCTACCAGCACAAGATACAACCTTGCCAGTTCTGGAAAAACAGCTTCTGTGTGCTGACCCTGAGAAACACTTTCCAGAATTTAAGATGGAATTTGGTTTGCAGGAAAAATAACTGGTAAGCTTTTCTGCAGGAAGGGTTCCCCCATGAGGTGGAGTTCTAATCACCATAACAGATATGTCTTTCAGGATAACCTCACCTCACGAGTATCTGGATAGCTTTGCTGAAAACAAAATAAAACAAAACAGACTCTGAGAGGTCTGGAGTTTCTTTTTCTTCTTCCCTGACTCCATGTTGGATTTGCTGGTGTGACTTTGAGCCCCACATTGCAGGCACCAGTTATATAATAGGACACTGCTGTGGCAGCTCACCAAGAATGACAAGGAGGAATATTCATTGGTACAAACCCTTTCAGAACTCAGCAGAGGGAACCACCATATTGGCAGGTGTCTTACTCAATAGTGGAACCCTGGGTGTCTGAGCTCAGATGATTTTATTGATACAGAACTCCTCAGGTGTTCTGCTGATAGCACATGCAGATCATGAGCATTCAAAAATCCACCACCTGTAGACAATACAAAATACCAAGACCTAGGCAGTCCCTCACTCCACAGTGCACAAAACAATGTTAAGCATAACTAAAAATAAACTTCTCCAACATTATCCCTTAACATAGAAAATGAAAATGAAATTAAGCACAATCTTCATATATTCTCACACAATTTCATTTCTAATCACTGGCAACTTTGATTCATTGCATCAATTCTATTATTTTTAAAAGATTCATGTAATGTACCTCTGTTCCCCCCCTTCTCTGTGTCTGCCTCTGTCTCTATCTTTCTCTCTCTCTCTCTCTCTCTCTCTCTCTCTCTCTCTCTCTCTCTCCCTCCCTCCCTCTCTCTCTTTCTGGAAATCAAACCCAGGGCTTCAAGGACTTCATGTGTCATAGGCCAGTGCTTATCACTGAGTTACACATCATGGCTGTATATAAGGCTAAAGGATGGCCAGGTTTCGGTCCCTGCTCCAAAGAGTTGGTTTCTATGCAGACCTCAGTTTGTATAACATCAAAACAATAGCTTATGAACAAAATAACACAGATATGAGCTGCCAAGGCACACACTATTAATGCAGCATACATGGACAGTGCTTTTTGGTAGCCCTACTGTGATAGTTTTGATAAAAGAGAGCTCATTAATTAGAGGGCTGGGACTTCTCGTTTTTATTCAATATACTTCTGCCACATTATTGTTCTCCCATTAAAAAAATAATACCTAGAGTTAGCTATTTCTAGTGCCAACTTAATAGACCCAAATGATATAACTATTAATACTATTCACTCTACAAAATTTGATTTTGCACCTGGTACAAGTAATTTCTTTAAATGACAACAAAATGTCAGATGATATAGAAGCTATGTTTGTTGAATGATTCTCAAGGAAGTGATCATTCTATTTTTTTCTCCTTATGGTGTGAACTCTGGGACATATAATATCTCCTACTGAGTTTTATATCTATAAAAAATGAAATAGCATGTGAAATATGGCTCCAGTGATAGGCATAATGGTGACTAATAGAAAGGAAAATGACATCTGTGAGAAAGGGTAGTGGAATCACCCAGTCTAGAGAAGAAGTGCTAAGGAAGGATGGTATTCTAGTACTTGAAAAATGTTGTGCGTAGATGGGTGACTGAATGATCCTCATTAGATCTGACAGGGGAAAATGGGCATAAATACTTATCCCTTTTCTATAGCGGGCTTCGAAGGAAAGTAAAAACAGCAGTGCCAAGACAGGATAACTAAAGAGTAAGAACTGCCATTTACTTGCGGGACATTTAAACTATATTTGCTTTCCATTATAATAGTTCATATTAGGAACTACACAGTGTCTGAGGCCACAAGGCAACTTTTTTTTGTGGAGGGACAATGTTTGGCTTGAGACAGTTGACAAAGATGACTACAAAGATGTCACTAAGCAGAGAATTCTGACTTGCTAAGGATATTGTTCCCACAGTTGCAGCCTTCATCCTGAACCCTAGCTCTGCCCAAGTAAATTCATACGGCTTATAAGGAACATTCATACAGAGCTACAGTATTTTGTTGAGCCCCCTCCCCGGCTGATATATATTGTAAGACAATATGCATAGAGAACAAATATAATGTGCTTATAAACATAGACCATCACTACAGAATTGTCAATTATAAATGTGCCAAAGACAAAGGGAAAAGTGCATTTTTCATGTCGAATGGAGCACTTTGGTCCCCCATTTAACACACTTGGTTGTGCAACTTACAAAAGGGGTCACTCCCATCTCAGTGTCACTTTCTATGTATAAGTCAACTGCCAAAAAGACATATAAGTAAATAGATTTTATAGATCCCTTCTAGCATCCTTGAAAATAAATTAGTAGGCTGGTTGTCAATTTCCTTTACAAACCCCAAATATAAAACCGTTTCACTCTTGAGAGATTGCTCTGTAGGAATGTCTGGGAAAGATTTAGGAGATAATTTTCCAGGCAAGGAACTAATGGAATTTACCTTGCATTATTATAGAATGAAGCACCAGTTTGTAAAGCTCACATTGCCTATAAATTCCAAATGAACTGACTTAAAGACACAATTCCCATGATCTAAAATCATTTTCCTGGGAGCACTTTGGGCATCTTCTTCACAATAACACATTGGAGAAGTCAGTGACAAATAGACTATCTTGTTGTTACAAACTTTTCCTAAATGGGCACACAAATCAGTTGCTTTAGAGGTCCTCAAATTCTAATGTGCCTTTGAAACACTTGGGAATATTATTTTAAATGCAGTCTGATCTGATGGGGTGTGGATGGCAAATAGCATATTCCTAGTTGTCATCTTTACTGCAAACTTGTGGACCAACTTTTTAAGTGGTGCAGATTAGAACATCTACAAAAAAATTAATTTGGTACAAATGAACCAACATAAAAACTATATTGGGTATGCCCTTCCAAAAATCTCTTACTAAACCACGACAGCATTACTTGTGGAATTTAGTTCATTTGTATAATGGTAGACAATACAAGAAAGACCAGACTTCTTTAACTAATTTTGCTTAGGCTTAAAGTGCTTCACTGGAATTAAGGAGAGACCTGAGTGTTATCATTACACATGTTTCATATCAATGGACTGGGAACACTTCTTACCAGTACCAAAAGCCACAGGTTTGGGTTTAGTTGTATCTTGATATGTACTTCCACTCAAGAGTTAAAAGTTGGGTTTTTCAAATTTCTCTCTGTCTTGACTTTTTTTTTTTAATTTGGAAAACTGAGACAGAAAGACAAATCTCTAAGGATTAATTGGAGGATTCAGTGGAATGATGTATAAGAAAGCTGAATCACAGAGCCTGGCAAATAGTACCACACATAACCACCACTGCATAGCCTTTCACCCCAATCTCGGTAGCATAAAACAGCTACTACCTAGGATGCTATCAGGTCGAGCCAGACATTTGGAAAGAGTAGGTCACCACCGATGTCTTCAAACCTTCTAACATGGTAACTGTCAATTCAAGCATAACTGTAACAGGAAACCAGTGAGAAGATCATTCTCTCTTGAACCAGCTTCTCAGGATTCAGCATCACTTCTACCAAATCCTATTGGTGAAAAACAAACATTTCCAGAATCAAAGGCAGGAGAAAACGAATTCCACTATCACTGAGGCAATGCAAAATTCTTACTGTAGGAGGGCATACAATAATCCTCTTTGGAAGATACAGTCACCCACAGTAGAGAAAGTAAAAAACTACTTCTCATCTTCTGGTATAAAACTGGTACGGTGGTCTCTTTGGATTGCTGTAACAGATCACAGGAAACGAGGCAGTTTAAACAATTGGAGTTTGTTTCTCAGAGTCTTAGATGCTAGTCTTAGTGTTGACTGATTCCATTACTGATGAAGACCCTTTTTCTGGTTTTCACATATGAGGTGGGGGGGAGAGTAAGAGAGGGAGGGAGAGGGAAAACAACTTCTTTATGTCTTTCTCTCAGACCAATAGGTTCAACTGGTGTTGGATTTAGCATTAGGTATGCTCATGGTCTAGTCCTGTCTCAAAGGTTATATTCCAGATTCCTTAAAAGTGGAAATTATACTTTTAAAATAAATGTTTAGGCAGGGGACAAGTGTCAGTCTGTAAAATCTATTAAATAGCACTATAAACACAGCTACCAATCTTGCTAGATAAAACTTCTATCCAACTTATATATTCTAATGGCATTATTTGATCATCTACAATTCCATCTGTTTAGTCTTTGGTCTATGAAGGACTTTAGTAGTTCTTAGCCCACAGGCATGACAAACTACATTCTGAGAGGGGCTAATGTTTACCTCCCACAGGGAACAGAAATCACTTCCTTCAGCAATGGACCTTTTTGGTCCATAATAATTCTCTTTCAAATCCCAAGACCATTCTTCCTGAGACTGAAGACAGACTCACAGCTCACAGGAGGTTGCTGCAACCCAAACTCCTTGATGGCGAAGAAAACCATCTTTGATTATCCCCAGTTTTTTAAATAGGTATTATATTGTGGTCAGAGTCGCTTCTCTACTGCGTTGCGTGAATTTTCTTTCTTTGCCTTCTCACCTTCCTTTATTTCTACTAATTCTCTTATGAACTTAGTTCATAATCACTAACCCTTTATTCTCTATTTTCTGTTGGCTATTTCACAGATTTTAACCATTATCCAGAAATATATAAAACACAACCCCATAGCTCCAACCTTCTTGTCTCCTTGAAAATAAGTTAACTTTCAAATACATAATTATAACAAGAATAATAAAATCTCCTTTTTGGCTTTTATAATTAGATTTTATTTTTGAGAAGAAATCTCCCTTCTCCTTCCTTCTTCCAAGCCCTCCATATACCCCACCCTGATCTCCTTCAACGCCATGCCTTCTTTTTCCAATAATTGTTATTGCATTTCATTATCATTTATTATTGCTCCAATATACATTCTCTATGCACCTAACCCAGGAATCTACTGTGAAATAATGTCATTTTCTTATGTATTGCTCTTTGTGATAACAGGACAATATCCATGATGGAAGAGTCCCAGTCATGGCACTTGAAATAGGTATCAAAGCTGCAGTAGACAATTTGGAAGTTGGCAGCTAGAATTGAGGCAGAGGAGCCAAGATCTGAGAGGCAATCCAACAGAATTTATAAAAATTATATCAAGACCCAGTCAGAGATAAAACATATACGTTAGGAAATAGTACAAATTGGAGTCAGGGAAATTACTCTCACCAGGGAAATTAAGTAAAGCATGCAAGAGGAAGATAAGCACAAAGTATAACAGAAGACACAGATGCACTGCAGGAAAAGAACAAATAGTTTGACGGGAAAAATTGTGGAAGATTTAAACAAAAGAAATGTTATTTTAAGCAAGCTAGATTGTATTTATTAGTAGAAAAGTAAAGCTTTTTTTTTTGAGAGAACATTCAAAATCTAATGTGGTTTGGCCCTTAGCAATAGCCTTAGTCCAACTGATGGTCCTAACCCTTTCTCCATTCACATGGGCTCTGTCCCCTTCCTTCTCTGGCTGACCCTTGCCTCCCACTAGTCATTGAGACTTCCTTTGGTTTCCACATCTCTTTGTTTCCCTTGACCTACTATGTATGTTCAAAGCCATAATAGCATGTTACAAAAATCTATGATTTGATTAGTACTTACCTCTGTTACTCACCATTTAAAGGTGGTAATTTGTGCCTCTTCTCTGTCCATGATGGAAGGTTGTCTGGCTTGATCTTGTGCAGGTCTTGTTCAGGTTGCTGCAGCTTCATTGAGTTCGTGAGTGAAAAGGTCCTGTCACATTAAGAGGATGCTGTATTTGCTCTAGTGTTCTCAGACCTCTGGTTCTTGAAATATCTCTGTTCCTTTTCCATGCTGTTCCCTGAGCCTTATGGGAAAAGAGTATCATATGGTTGTCCCACTTATTGTTGAGAATTCCACAGACACTTGTTCTCTGCATTTTGACCAACTGAGTCTCTATGTGAACTGCTATCCACTGCACAATGACTCTTCTGATGAGGACTAACAGCTGCCATAATCTGTGGGTATGGAGGTATGCAAAAAGAAGGCAATTGGTAGGATGTACAGTTAGCAAATAATAATAGTATGGCCTATGGGCCCCACAGATACAGATTCATGACCAGATTTCACACATGCATTTCCTCCTATAGATCAGGTTTTAAATCCAATCAGAAAGTATTTGGTTATCCCTGTAATAGTTGTGCCACTATTGCACCCATAGGCAATGCTTGCCAGGCCGGTTATTATTGTTACTTGCAGGGTTCACATTCCTGATTTCTTTCATAGAAAAAGTTTGTCAACACAAAACCTAAAAATCAAGAAGGGTAATATTTCTATTAACAAATGTAATATCTTGAAATGGTACATAGTCTACACAGGTAATATATAAATTATACATAAGGCCTCAAAATTACAATTTTTTTTTCCTGATTGGGCATTCTTCTCTGACCTTCTAGATACATTTTATGATTACTTTCCTGCCAAGATCTTGGTCTCTGCTTATTGCTTGGTCAGTCTCTTACAGTAGACAATGTAAAATGGCATATCAAAAACTTAGACACTTAAAGGATGCTGAAATTAAGAAAGGAAACAACATAAATAGTCCCTATACTTTGCAAACCAAACAGGCTATTAAGGAGGAAACATTTCCCAAGGACTATATACATAAACATTAATGAAAATTAAGCATATTTGAATTTTTTCCACAGTCTAGATCCATCTTTTTTTTTTTTCTGTGTCTGCTTCTTGAAAGTTTGCATGAGTTTGACTGTATTGATAATTTGGGAAACTATAGACAATATACCCTGAGCCATGCTCCCACCTTCCACAGGCAATGAGGTTACCGAGTAAGTGAATGACACAAGCTAGGGAGGCGAGTTACCACATAGGAAGACTTTCAAAGTTCTGGTTCCCGCATGGTGGCCCACTACTGAAACAACTGTTTCTGCACATCGTCCGTCTCCTTCCTTCTTCTCTGCAGGCTTCTGCTTGTCCTGTTAGTTTCAAGTACTCAGGAGCGACTCTCTCCTTATGCTCACTGTCCTTCATCTGCGATACAAGAAGCGGGGCATCCAAGTCCACATCTGTTCTACTGGTTAGGATATTATCATTTACCTAATGAGCAAGCAATGAGACCGGTGAAGTAACTGCAATTAAGTTTGAGCCTTCCGACGTGAAATGCAGTAGCAGAGATGTGTGATCATTGCTACAGGGCTTGTCGTGGTGAGGCTCGGGGTCCAAAGGAACTTGGTTCCTCCATTTTCAGAGGAATTTTTGTTGACAAAACTATCTTTTAAAGTATATATGTTTTTAAAAATCACCTTCCAAGACAAGGATTTTACAGTTTCTGCAGCTGAATTATCTGCAAAGATACTACCATTTATTTACACTCCAGTTCTATCTTTATAGGATTAATCCAGATATAGTCACCTAAAAGTGTTTCTGTCCAACTTTTTGTTGTGTGGTTATTTCAGTTGTCTCAAGGAATGTTAACGGATCCCATCTCTGCAATCAAAGTGTATCCATCAACCTTTCTTCCACAGCTCAACACTCTTAATACCATTTCACTTTTCCTCAGTACTATATCATATCGTATATTATTCAGTTCAGTTCAGACACAGTTTGTTTCACCTAATTCTAAGATGTTGATGAGAAATTTATAGTGTTCAACTAATTCCATGTTATAGATAACCAGAAAGAAGAAAGAAAAAATAGAATTGAGGAGTTGGAAATCACATCTTAATTCCATTAAACCAACAGTTTAAAAATGGCAGAATTGTTAACAAGTAGAACAAGTGATTAATAAATGTTGCCTCTTGCTTGCCTGGCATTTCTCCCAGAAAAGGAACTAACTCAATAATGAAATGACCCAAAACAGAGAGCAATGGGAATGATAGAGAGATCAAAGGGCTTGGAAATATATACACACTATATCATTAAGATTTAATTGACCTTTCAAACCATCGTTTTCTCATTCTTGGACAATTAGATGCTAGAGGTAGGAAATGTCTCTTGAACTCTCTCAGGACTCTCCATGGCTCTTTATATCCAACCAAGTGCTCTTGATTCCTCAGCCTGGTACTCTTTTCACTGCTACTTAATTAAATTAACATTGCCTCAGGAAACTTGATTGTTTGTTGTTTCCTCATGACATCTTTGCTTCATTAGAAACTCCTTCACTCACCTTTAGCTGTCTTCATAACACACACACACACACACACACACACATACTCACACCCACATAAACATGTGGAGTGGGTATGAGCAGGAAGGGAGGCAGACAGTGCACAGGAAAGCACGATGTAGCCTAGGGTGGCCTTGAACTCACTATCCCTTTGTCTCAGTCTCCTGAGTTAGTGCTTGGATTATAGGTATATGTTATCATGCCTGCCTCCAGAGACCTGGTCCTTTCTGAAATCCAAAATCAACTCTTATCTTTTCCAGGAAGTCCTTTAAGATTCTATTTTTATCTATCCACCTTTAAATTGTGAATGTTGATTCAGTCCCCCAGGCATTATAGATGCTGGTACATTCCTGCCTGGTTCTCTTGGGAAGAATGAAAAGAGCCCCACGTGTACTATTTCCAAAGTTTAAGTGAAGCTTCTATTCCATAGACTGGAAAACTGGTTCTCTAGGGAGTGAGCTTCCACATTCTCAGCCATCACTGCCTGTATCCTAAACATTTCTCCCATGGAGACTCTTTCTATATTTAATGCTTTCAGAGTTCCTTTTACTACATAGCATTGTGGTTTCCATCTGGATTTGGAATCCAAAACTTTTGGAGTCCACAGAGCCGATGTAGATCTTGCCAATCTGTTCCTTTTTCCAAGTTTGGTACTGAAAGTCACTCAGCTACCACTTTCCTGTGAAATGATCGCTACCAGGATGGTCTTCCATCTGTCCTCAAAAGGTGCTTCATTCCTAAATCCCAGTTATCATATGCTCTACTATTTGTGACCATTGGGAAGCTACTGTGAGTCTTTTTAAAGCCTTACTTTTCTCATGTGGAAATTAGCATAGTGTTAATATCCGCTCCAAAGGACTTTCGCAAATACGAAATTAGTTAGCCCTTGGGAACTTGCCTACCACATATTAAATGTTAAAAATATTAGCTGTTATTTCTGTTTCTGTTCTTACTAATCTCATTATCCCTATGTCATATCTCTGAATTAAAATCTTCTGCTTGAATCACCCTTGAACTGACCGTATTCTTCAGAGATTAATGACTGTTTCTGTAGCCAGGATAATTTTTCCAGCCCCCGCTGCAATGTGATAGAGACGTTTCCCTTACTTTAGCATAAATTTGCCTTATGCTTGAGTGTGCTTTGTCCCTGTACTTAGAGGTTCTTCAGAGCCAGAGCTATCATCATTTGCATTTTTGTGTCTTGTAGCATATCTCAAACCCAGGTGAAAAAAGTAGAATTACAAATAAAAAAGGGGACAACCAGGAGGAGGAGCTCTTTAGAGCTCAGCTTTAGAATCTGAGAAGACAGTATTTAATTATAAGTGTCCAGTAAGCAGCAATAAGTATGGGCTATAGGTCTACATGGGATGGCAAATAGAATCTATTACATGGCAATAAGGACTGAACTCAGCATTTAGTGAGCTGATTGAGAAGAACAGCATCGTGCAGTCTGGCAATCATGGACAGAAATGGAAAAATGTCTAGACTCGTGGGTCACTCTTTCCCAGTAAAGCCCATCACTGTTTTAAATAACTTTGTACTACATCTCCTATTTATATGATTTTTTGTTTGTTAAAGAAATGCTAGATTACTTAAAGACAATTGTTGACTATTTTGAGTTTTAAAATAGCATAGTTTTACTATAATAACACACTAATATTTTGCTCAGCTATTATTGGAGATTATTATATATATATATATATATATATATCATACATATCCATAGGAAGTTACCATTTTTTTATGTTAGAACCAATACATAAGTCACAAATACACTGTCCTACTGCAAGTGAAAAGAGTCATTAACCTTTTTTTATAAACCTTAGCTTCTGTCCTTGTCACAGCAAAGTGTTTGGAATAAGAAACACAAAACAACATTTCATTTAGGACCATGTTTCTGGCATTAATAGGTTAGAGGCACTTCTGTGCTGATCAATAGATGGCACAAAGAGACTCCCTGGAGAAATATAGCTGATCTATCATGAAAAGTTAGTGGTATCAGAGGCACCTTTAACATGACAGGTTCTACTGTTCAAGGAATGTTAGATTACATACACTTAACTCACTTCATCCTCCCTGTACTCTCCTGCAGTAAAATCTATCACAATCACTCTGCAGATAGCAAAAGATGAGGAGATCACATTGTGCAGAGAGCAGAGCTGGATTTTTGAACAGATAACCCAGCATGAGAGTTAAGAGTCAATGCTCTTCTCTCTTACTTTGCACTGTTTCTGAGAGCCATTGTTCTTTCTTTCTTCCTTCCTTTCTATCTTATTTCCTTCCTTCCTTCCTTTGGTTTTTGAAACATGGTTTCTTCTCTGTAGCCCTGGCTCTCTTAGAGCTATCTAGGTAGACCAGGCTGGCCTCAAACTCAGAGATTCACCTGCTGCTGGGAGTCAAAGCATACACCACCTGGCTCAAGTGCAGGCAATAGGGCAATGGAAGAAGGAGGATTCTAGATGCTGTCCAGGGGTCTTGTGCAGGCTAGTTCCTTCTGTGGCTGGCTAACCTCAAGTCATCAAAAGAGACTAACAAGTTAAAGGGTGGTTCAGTTAAAAGCCACTATTTTTACAACATCTTCCAAAATTTGTGAAGTATTTCTATATTAGTTTCATGTGACAAATAAATCCCCAACGTAATAATACCCACAACACAAAAGGGAGTGACAGCTTCTTCAGGTAAATTCACTGGCGTATTTTTGTGCACAGGTCGGTCCCTCCTGTAGGCATGGGTTCAAAGAGATCCAGGTGCTTTCACATGCCACTTTTGCCTTTTCTGCAGCTGAGTCCAAAGATTCCCTGCCTGTGTTCAGTTCAGCCAAAGGGCAAAGGCAGCATGAGTGTCATTTTACTGGAAGCTTACCCAAGTGCAGCTTGCTCTTGTCCCAACAACAGAGCTCAAGCACTCTGCCATATCTCAACTGTAAGGGCTGCAGGAAATGCAGAGAAGGAAGAAATGGATTTCTCAGCTCCCTCTCATGGTGTCTCACAACCCTTTGATACCCATATCCTTCCCTTTTGTAAATTGAAAGTTTCAAATGTGTTTTTTTTTCTTTAAATTCAACCCATTATCTAAGGACCCTCTAAATAGGGTCATTAGAAAAACAGGTATTTCCTTCATATCTGAAGTCCTAAGTTACTATAACTAGGTTCTACAATGAATTAAAAACATCCAACTACTTCTCGAAAGTGATGATTTCTATGAATCTTTCGTAGACACATTCACCTGCTAGGTGAGATTTTGATGCAGCATTAAAACATCACCTTGGGCTTGAGATGAAGGACATACATGATTTTGAAGAAATGATCTGAGTCATGACTGTGCCTTTCATTAGTGACAGCTAACGTTTTCTAAAGACCAATCCAATGCCTATATGTCATGTGCATAAATTATCATACTTAGCATTTAAAACACTTTGAGAGCATGTTTCAGGAATGAAAAGCATGGCCTTGGAAAATTAAACTTATTCAAGAACACAACAGTTGAAACAACTACACTCTTCAAAGGTCTGAGACTCTCATACTGTACAGGTGCTGACACTTAGCCAACCTTTCTGAATACAGACCACTGCATTTATAGAACAGAAATAATAATACACCACTCTCACAGTTTTTACTAACAGCAAATTACCCTGTGACTGAAAAAGTCTTAACACTGCCAAGCACGAAACTGTGTCCTCCATTTGTAGTCATTGTTATCGATCGCATTAAATACCTGCTTTCTCAATATGAGCTTCAACCTACCAAGTTGCTTTGTTACTCGTCAAAAAAAAAAAAAATACACCGAAGAAGAATCTAATAAAAATTCTTTCTGACATATCCATCTTAGATACACAGACCTCCAGAAATCTGCTAGCAGTTAATCTGAGTTCAAACAGCCTCTGCAGAGACAAACCATAAGACAAAAATAAATATGTCTTATAGAGAAGCAACAGGAAAAGAGCAGATGAAATATAATGGCAAATCTCTAATGAAACGTCCAGTCCATCAATCTATAAGCTGGCAGGCAAGAAGGCTAAAGACTCACATTAGGATATCAGCATGCCCCAATTATTTCTATGTGAAATCTGTGGCACACTCTCCCCTTCCCGTTTAGATGCTCCCTTGTCAGACCTGCCCTGAGAACATATCCTGGATTTAGAAGTTTTATTCTGATGGGAATATCTTGTAGATAGCATAGCGGTGGTTCAGTTAGTGGCTATGGTTGAATGAAACAGAAGGATGAGAGTAAAGGGAGCCATTCCTTTATTTAGATTCCCTGTGACCCAATAGGGATGAATGGAAAGTCATTCAGAAACTAGTAGGTCAGGACTTAGAGGTTCAGAACCCTGCAACTGCATGACTTCACGTGGGTGCCATATCCACACCATTCTTCCATCTCCCACTGACTCCTCAGAGAATGGAACTATACAGGAAAATGCTAAAGCGGTACATTTTTGCTAAAGTACATGAGTGCTCTCAAGCAAAGTCAAGGAGAA
>JAMJFZ010002699.1:47500-109229 GCA_026225945.1 Cricetomys ansorgei | reverse complement strand
AGAACTGCTACCATGGAAATCCATGCAATAGATTCATTTTTGTGGCACTGCACATCAAAGTTGACAACATAATTTTGACGTCTGGAAGAAGTACATCTTTGTCTACATCTTCACAGAAAGACTTGCTTTTTGTTTTTTTTTTTTTTTCCTCCTATGTACAAATTTTATGCTGAATGAGGGAGAGGGATTTTGTCTTGTTTTGTTTGTTTGTTATTTATTTGTTTTGTTGTATTCAAGTTAGACACCTGAGTATGTTATCACAAAGCTAAAAAAAAGACACCAGAAGTAAGATTATGATTTTTTAAAAATTACACCCCAATATGGCATTCAGAATTATTAATGAAAAATAACGACCAATCCCTGTCTTGAAAACGTCTAACCTTGTACACTCAGCACTCTCTTGGATGCTAAACTCCTTTGCAAAGATCACTCTGAATTGGATTCAGGAGAAACAAATTAGACTTATTTCACTCCAAGAAATTGGAACCATATTCAATAAAATAAGGCCAAATTATGCTGGGAACGAGGATATGCTTGGTTCCGATTTCTTGCGGCAAAACAGTTCCAGATTACGTCTAAAGTGCACGACGCAGAGTAAATCCTCTTTATTTTTAGATACTGCAAATGTCTCCTGCATTGTGTTCTTTGCAAAAGAGAGTGGGGAGGGAAGGGTGGGCAAGAGAGGGGATGGGGAGGCACAGAGAGGCAGGTTGGGGGGACTTCCCTCTAGGACATCACCACATTACTAGGGCCCCCACAGGGTAAGCGCAGTATAAAGGGTTCTCTTGGACATCAACCAAAGTTGTTTATCTACTGAGATCCACAGAAAGAGTTTCATACTTGAACCAGGTAGTGGTTTCAGCGGGGAACTCTAGTGAATTCCTTTTAAGTATCTATTGAACATAACGTTAACAGTTTAGGGCTGACAAAATAATTTGTTATTTTACTTGTTCACTGATCAAATGACAACTGCTTCAAAGTTATCTCCTATAATGTCATATATGTGGGAAAGCACAGAGAGGAGACCTGTTCTCTAGTGTGGTGATGATGAACTATTAGCACCTCAAAAAACCATTTTTTAAAACATCTATCATTGAAGGTCTTGATGGGTTCAGTTAGATCCTGTTCATTCTCCAGCATTCTTTGTTACTATTTTGAGCTCAAGCCAAAGGCTAAATAAAAGTGATTGTTTTCATTTAATCACACCAAGGGCCTGTGTTAGGGTTTTTATTGCTGTATACAACACCACAACCAAAAGTAACTTGGGAAGGAAAGGTTTTATTTCAGCTTACAGCTTATAGTCAGTCTGTCATACAGGCAAGTCAGAGCAGGATTCAAGACAGGAACCTGGCAGCAAGCACTGATACAGAGGCTGTGGAGGCGTGCTGCTTACTGGCTTGCTCCCCATGGCTTGTTCAACCTGTTTTCTTATAGCTCAAGAATGGCATCACCCACAGTGAGCTGGGCCTATCACATCAATCATCAATCAAGAAAATGTCCCACATGCCTGCTACAGGCCAATCTGGTGGGAATGTATTTTATCATCTTAACGTCATGTCCAAAATACATATACAGTTCTACTATTTATCTTTTGATTGAGATAGATATTCAGAGGGACTATGGATGTCTTCCATATTTTCCTTCTGTCCTCCATTTCTGACAGAAGAATGGACATGGTACATGAAGATCAATTGCTTTAGAAATCTGACTGAGAATAAGGGGAGAGGCACTGCATACATATTTAGAGGAGGGTGGGAGGGTCATAGAAGGATTTGCCTTGAGAGTGGAATACCTTGACAATACATAAATAAATGCCTATACTATTAAATTGACATCAAAATTCATGGCCTTCTATCCAGAACTTTAACTGTTTGAGTATATGAGCTCATTACGGTAATTTGAATAAGAATACCCCCTCCCTCAAAGGCCCATATATTTGAATGCTTAGTTATCAGGGAGGGACACTATTTTAGAAGGACTAAGAGGTATGGCCTTGTTGGAGGAAGTGAGGGTGGGCTTTGAGGTTTTAAAAGCCCATGCCAGGCCCAGTTCTCTCTCTTCCTGTGGATCAGGATGTAGCTCTCAGCTTCTGCTCCAGCGCTGTGTATACAGTCATGCTCCCAGCCACGATGATAATGGACAAACTGTAAGCAAGCCCCCAATTAAATGCTTTCTTTTTTAAAGCATGGTCATGGTGTCTCTCCACAGCAATAGAACAGTGACTAAGACATTCACTGATTATACATGACTTTCTATAAATCAATGATCTATGTATTGAATCCAGAGTCTCATGGACACACGAAAGCCTGAACATGCCAGGCATCCTTTGCTGCATCTCCTCATCTTATGATTGAAGCATCAAAAGCCAAAAGAGACTGTTGTCGCTCAAGGTCACACCGAGAAGTGGAAAAGAACAGCCTAGAGGAGACGGCTTTTGCTTTCGAACACAGTCGTGTGGAAACTGTGGCCTAAGAACGATCTCAAAGGCGAGGCCGTAGGGATGGATTTCCTCTGTACTCCATTGCAATGTGTTCATCTTTATCTGGATAAAATGAAACTGGTCTCTATGCTCACTCTCAAATTAGAACTGATTCCTAAGTGAAAGATGTCCGGGCAGTGTGGCTTATGGGGCCCCACTGCTCGCTAAGATTTATACAGAGCTAGTGATTGATGGAGAAGGGAGAAACATTTTGTTGAATAACCATCGATAAGGTGCGCATGCTCATAAAAATATTTTTCAAAAAAAAAATTAGGGTGGTGTATTTTGCCCAATCCCTTTCACCTCGCTAACCTCACTTTCGCCCTAGCTAATATAAAATGGGATATTTGTGTGGAGCTAGGCCTGCCAATAGCAGGGGATGGCACAATCCCAAAGCGAGCTTGGCATCAGGACCCCACGCGGTTACAAGAGGAGCGAACTCTGTGGGTTCCTTTTGGTGATTCAAAGGCATGAAGCAAACCTCTACCCTCTTTCGTCATCGGCTCTTTCCTCTTCAGCATCCTCTCCAAGTGACTTCCACTAGCTAAGCTTCAAGCCCTTTTGAATCACATGACGTCAGGTGAATACAGTTGTCCCGTGCAGAGAAAGAGAAGGAACCCAGTTTGGAGGCAACTGACTCAAGCCTCTTGTGGAGTTCCCCAGAGTCAGCTCTTCCCTTGTTACTTAGAAAACATAGAAATTTCCCACTTACTCTCCACTGATGTAACCTGTTTGTCTGAAACCTAAAGCTCCATTTTGCATTCGTGGTCCACGAATTTTTTTCTTTCTTTCTGGTAAACCACTGACAATCGCCCGGCTGTGCGCGCCTGGGTTAGACTTGGCTACTACACTCGCAAAAATGTTCTTTTCTAGATGTGGTGGGAAAAAAAAAAAAAGCCTCTACAAGCTGAACTAATGCCATCTGCCTCCAAAATGCCTTAATTGTATTGGCAAAAAGAGCATTTCTTACTTTTTTAAAGCTACCATAACTGGATTGTTAGTGCGGCATCGTTAAGAGAATAATGACAGTGTTAGCCTCAAATAGATTTTCTTAAAATAATCGCTTTGCCCTGTGGGTACTGGCAAGGCAATCGGGAAATTCTATTGGAGTCAGCAGGTCCTTGGATGCTGCTCCCCACAAGACTGTCCGTCTGGTCCTCGTCCTCCTTTGTGCTATATACACACACACAGCATCTAGTTTTAGCCATTGGTGCTTGGTTTGATGCCTATGTCATGCTCGTTTTTATTTTAATGGTCAATGCTTCGCTCTCCTATTAGGCCAAGCACCGTGGCTTTGTTTTTCATCCTCATGGAAACTTTCTCATTCTAGGCATCAGACACATATTTATTTTGAGACTATTACCATCCCAGAGATTGACAACCCGACCGTGAAACCACAGGTCTGCATATTACATGCGTCTTACCTTAGGGGAAGCTAAGAAACTTGGCCAAGACCTGCAAGCTGGTAGAGAGTAGAACCCAGCTGCTCAGGATGCCCACCCAGGCTGTCCCTCCACCTCTCCGTGTCTGGGAGTGAGCGAGAGGGGTAGCAGTGAGATCCTGGGGTCTACATTTGCCTAAGGCTGCAGTAGGAATCGATGCAGAACTGAAGCCTGGCTCTGAAAAAGGAAGGTGCTTGAATTAAAGGGAATCTAACAGGAAGTCAAAGGTACTGATTTGACAGAGAGCTACAGAGGAAAAGGTTCCACAAGATCCCTGAAGAATGAAAACTGCTGGACTGGGAACTTTAAACTTAAAGAATATATATATATATATATATATATATATATATATATATATATATATATATATATATACTGCATGTGTGCTTGTGTCTGTGTGTGTGTGTGTGTTCATTTCACAGTGCATATGTGAAGATCAGAGGACACGTGCAAGAGTTGGTCCTCCCTTCTACAGTGTGGATTGCCAGGACTGAACCCAGGTCATCAGGATTCGTGGCAGGCACCGTTACCGGCTGGATCAGCTCTCTAGCCCTGGATAAGAAATTTTATTGCCACCGTTCTCTCTTTGTTGGGCAAAGAGGATGCTGCTTTAAGAATTGATTTATACGGGAGTAAAACCAGAGTCCATATTAATTTTTTAAAGGTAATTTCAAAACAAGTCATACCAAGATAGCCCTTTAACTCTGCTTAGAAATAAGTATGCTTCATCCCTACTGCACTCAGTAGTTCAACGGCGACGTGGACCCAGTGACTGGAAGGCCTTTGCTGAGTTTTGTTGATGTTGGGCTTCCGCTAGTGTCATTAGATTGACAGACCACCTTGTCAAACACACCTAAAATTATCAAACTAATGGTTTGCGTAATGGAACGTAAAGTTGCTCTCTCCTTGCCTCTGTTTAGAAGGCTGTTCTAAATACCAGATCAAGTCCGTGAGCACCGTTTCTCCCCTAAGTAATGCACGGAGGATGGATGGAGGCAAATTGAAACACTTCTCTGCTGTGTTACCTTTTCAACCCACTTGTTTACAATTTATCAACCACTTACGCTTTACAAAGCAAAGTCCCCCACGATTTATTGCTTGGGAAGATGATGCAGGGAGATTGAGAGAGAATCACTAATAAATTGATGGAAAAGTGCTTTGTTAATACAGAGTGCTATTGAAATGCATCACGAGGAGTAGCCTCTTCAAGGTCATCCTCCAAGAAGAGGCTAGACGTCTGGCTGCCTTGTTCTTCATCTAACAGCATACAAAGCCTGAATAGAGTGTGTCTTTAACCCCACTTAGAATCTCCAGAAAAGGTCTCTACTTATCCTCAGACATCAGACCAGTTCCGGTTAACAAAGGGAAACAAGCATTTTTCTCAAGTCTTACGGAGGCAACGGATCACCTAGAATCTTGTTAAATAGAAAATTGGACTTCAGAAAGTCTGGGATGGAACCTGAGATGTTGCGTATCTAACGGACCTCTGGGTGATGCTGACGCTGCTGGTCTAAGATGCTGTACCAGTTGAAAGGGTGTGGTGAGATGCACGGACTTGTGCAGTCAACAGGACTTCCACAGAGGACAATGACAATATCTGAAGGAAGGCAATGTTTTTTCATTTGTCTGGCATCCAAAATATAAAAAATGAAAGCATCCACACATGGATCTCTAGAAGGAAGAAGGATTTCTAGAATTAGAGTCTAGGAAGAGAATAATATTTTAGAAACCACGACACGTGTCATTTGATGTCATGAGTGCAGGTTAGTCCATAGTTCGTCAGACTCACAGACAAATGGATGAGCTATAGGAGGGACCTCACACATCTCACTTCTGGGCACATTATTATCATCCTTAATAAATGTGAGGTCGTATTTTCAGTTTTTTAAACAAATTCATTTGCGTATTCACTTATTTACTTCTATCTCCATTTTCCTACCACAAGGAAATGTCTAATGTGTTGGACGTATATCCTTTTATTTAGGCGATTGCTAGTAAATGATAAGGGATATCATCTCTGTACATACTCTTTCATTTTTCCCATCGAGGCTCAAGCATGCACCCGGGAAGGTAAAATCACCTTTTAATTACAAAGCTTTCTGATTTTACATGAAGACATGCACCTGTGCAACCCGGTCAAGACGTAGATGCCATTCCCCGAATGTCTTTGATTTGCAGACGTGACACTACGCAAAAGAGATTATTGTGTTCTGCCTCATTTCACAGCACAGTGTTTTTAACATCGAGGTATTTACCCAATACTTCTTAGGATTCGGTTTGTGTAGCTGCCACGTTTCATTTGATGGTTCCCAACGAAGGATGTCTAAATTGATTCCAACCTTTTACCAAGAATAATACTAGAACAAGCATCCTCATTTCTTTCCTGATGTAATTGGCTGGTATACATAGCCAAATCGGCAATTGCTGGGTGGTAGGGAGCATACACGTATACACTTACTAGAACTTACCAGTGCTTCCAGAATGGCTTCACTCACTGGCACTTGAATTCTCTTTTATCTTTTCTCAAGTTTATAAATGTATAGTGTGCTAAACTGGACCTGGATAGCCAAGTTTCACTAAGGTTACACATGGAGTCTGCCCAAAAATAGCAACTTATTCTGTCATTCAAAAGTCCCTAACAACTATGAAGAATACAACAATGGAGAAGATAAAACCTCAGCCCCACCCCCTACCCTAGTTAATTCAAACCGTTAAGTGGTTGAGGTCACTCAGGAAGAATAAGTGGGAAAGAAAATGGGCAGAATTTAAAAAGAAGGAAAACATTGTCCTGAGGGGTATGGGAAGAACCAAGGGAGTGCTGTGCATGCCTGTAATCCCAGCACCTGGGAAGTATAGACAGGAGGATCAGGGGTTCAAGGCCATTTCCAGCTCCATAGGGAATCTGAGGCCACCCTGGGCTACATGAGACTCTGTTTCAAAAAACAAAATAATAAAATAAAAAGAATAAAATAAAAGAACCTGGAGAAAGTAAGGGCAGGAGTGAAGAAGGATATCAAGAGTGGGCCAGGTCTCACAGGGTGCAGAATTGGGTCAGCAGGAAGGCTTTGATGGAAAATCAAAGAACACAGGGTAACGACTGCCTTGTGGTCCTAGCCACATCCCCTCTGCATGGTAATAATGTCCCTAGTCCAAGCCCAGGCACCCCCACTCTCCTTCAGTCCATCCAGATTCCTTTTACATTGATTTATTTATTCATCTATTTATTATGGGGGGCAGGGTTCACATGTGAACCGCAGTGCCCATGTGGAGGTTAGAGACTGCCTTATGGGAGTCCATCTTCTTCTTCTACCATGTAGGTTCCAGGGATCAAAGTAAGGTCGTCAGGCTCGGTGCCTTTAACCAGCGAGTCATCTCCCCATTCCCTCGTGTACTTTCTTCACCAGAAACTCCTTCCTCCTTCAGTGAACACACCTGGCGCCTCCATTCCACAAGCGTGTTCACTCGGAATTCTAGTGTAAATGCCACCTTGTGATCAAGGGTTGAAGTTGTTGATTATTCTGAGGATTGAGAGTCTTGTCATCTCCAAGAAGTTGTTCAGTCCACACGAACCTAACAGATTGTTTCCATAGACTTCGAAATGGATCGGAAGGAGAAGACATGAAAGGATTTTCCTTTCTAGTCTGAAGGTTGGTAAGCAGCTCAAATGCCCTTTACTGTTGTGACTTGACGTTGGTCTCCTTTCTGCTCTCTCTCCCCTTTCTCATATCCCATGTGTGAAGTCATCTTATCAATCACAGAGGGTCCATTGACTTGGGCCTGGTCCTTACTACTTCACGAACCACGGGGCAGCCTCCGACCACACGGTGCCTCAACTCCTGCGCATGCGGCATCTTGCCAGCCTAGATACCACCCCTGCACAGCTGCCGGGGCTTGTCTGCCCCCTCAGCAGGAATCCTGTGTGTCAGAGTCACAGCCTGTCTCCCCCGTCCTGTAGAACTTTGAGTGCCCACCATTTACAACAGTCGTGATCTGATCCCACCCACGGGCTCCTCTAGTTTCCTCTCTGCTGCGACAGTAAAACACTCTGACCAAAAGCAACTTACAGAAAGGTTTTGTTTGGCTTACACTTCCAGGTCACACTCTGTCCTCATGGAGGGAAGTCAGGGCAGGAACTCACGCAGGAACTTGAAGCAGAAGCCGTGGAGAAACACTGCTTGCTGGCTTGCTCAGGGCCATGCTTAGCTAACTTTCTTATACAGCCCATGACCACCTGTTCAGGGAATGGTCCTGCCCACAGTGGGCTGGATCCCCCTACATCAATTAATTACTATGACAATTCCCACAGGCATGCCTACAAGCTAATCTGATTTGGGCAATGCCTCTGTTAAGAGCTTCTTCTCAGTGACCCCAGGCAGTATTAAGTTGACAAAGCTAACTGTAATCCTCACCTAATTGAAGTTCTATAAAACACAATCTTCTCTCTGCCTTCCTTTATGTGCCTGCCACTTTATGTTTTTGGAAGATACTCCCTCATCCAAAGTCCATCAGGTCCCAAGGCCTCAATCTCCCATTCATTGCTCTGTCTTATTCTAGAACAGAATTTCTCAAACTTACTAGCGTTAAGGTTATTTTGCAGACTCAAAAATATTAAGAGCCCAAAGAACTTTTGTCCAATGGGGTTATCAATTTTACCAATATAATTATACTTACCAATAAATTGCCAGTAATTAGATTTCACAGTATTAATGAAACTAATAAAATTTTTGAATACTTATTCGCTCATTAAAAATAAAGCATATTTCTTGTTATCAATAAAACACATTTTTTTTTTATGAAAAATAACAGTCTCTCCCCAAATGAAAAAAGTATTCATGGTAACACTTCAGAGGTGTGCAAATTTTGTTACTATTTGGTTAAACACAAGTAGCTGAATTCTCAGACCTGTTTCTACATTCAGTCTTCTCTGTCTTTTTTGGTTGAAACAGAGGAAGGAAGTTCAGCCATACAACTATTGTAATAGATACAGGAAGAAGAATTTTAATAGGTTTTTTTTTTTTTTTTTTAGGTAATTGTACTAAAAACATCTCTTACCACTAAAGTGATAGCTCTGTTTTTAAAAGACTTATTTATTTTTATTTTAAATCTATGAGTGTTTTGCCTACATGAGTCTGCATATCACATCTGTGCAATACCCACAAAGGCCAAAAGAAGGCTTTGGAGCCCTGGAGCTAAAGTTACAGACAGTTGTGAGAAGCTGTGTGGGTGCTGGGAACTGAATCCTGGTCCTCTGCAAGAGCAGCAAGGGAGCCATCCCTCCAGCACCCCAAAAGTGATAAGATTCTTAAAATCTAAGCTATAATATAGAATCTGAAATCTTATCAGTAATTTTTTTGTACTTTATTACATTAAAATCCATTGATTTATCTTGCACTTTGAATGGATTTTTTACCTACTTATGATTTTATAGCATTGAACACTAAACCATTTAGAAAATATTGATCCACTGAGTTGTTCAGAACTTTTAAATGTTGACACATTGATTACAGAGTGTATATATATATATATATTCCCATATATCCATATCTCCCACAATCCCATCAGAGGATCTTCAGGCATTGAGAAACTGTCAGACTCATGGTAGTGCACACAAGTTTTCCCAGAATGCTTTTTATTTGAAAGCTCGAATTGTTCAATTGGTAACAAAAGTGTCAGTTGTTTTCCTTAAACTGATAAGCTCTCTTTGTTCATTTCCAAGAAACTGTTTGGCAAATACCCAGCTCTGAATAACCATAGTTTATCTGTCAGTCATTGTGTTAAGTAGATAAAGATACCACTACCACATCACCATCCTGAAGATTCACTGAGAACCTGTAAACAGTTTTATTTAAAGGAGGCGTGGGGGGGGGTTAATTACCTTAAGGATGGGGTCTTATGAATGGGATCCTATGCTGGACAGTCCAGGAAGTTCTATATCCAATGATAAGTCTCTTACAAGAAAGAGACAGAAGGTGATCCAAAAGACAGAAGAGGAGAAGACACAGAGATGCAAAACCAGAGCGATATGACCGCCAGTAAGTCAAAGGTCACTAAAGTCTGCTTATCGTCGTGATAAGCTAGGAGAAACAAGGGATATATTCCCCACCAGAGCCTCAAGAGAGAGCGTGCAGCTCTGCCAGCCCTTGGCTTTATACTTTTTGCCTACAGAACCAGCGAAAATACGTTTCTTTTTAATGGCATAGGCTGCGGCAATTTGCTACAGCAACCTTAGGAAATAAGATTTCTTTTTTTCTTTCATGAGAAAATTATTGTTCCACGAAAAGACTGCTAGTTTAGTTGGTAATCTAAACCACCACACAATTACTTATTGCTGTCGTATTTCAATCTGGAGGCACAGAGCTGATTCACAGTCCTTTTTTCAACACTCCGAATATTAAAAAGGTATGCACTCACGAGTAGAGCCTGAACGGGGAATGTAGCACAGTGGCAGAACACTTGTCTGGCGTGCAGAAGGCCCTGCGCTCCATCCCTTGCAAAACCCTCACCTTCCAAAACTGAGAATGAATTGAGAGTAATGTTTCATAAAGAACAATCTCGGTTGAAACTGATATTTCTTAGTGGCATTAAAGAATGCAGTGAGCACCACTGCCTTGGGTTTTCTACTCTGGGTACCAGAGTGGAGACTAGAAAGCCAACCTTGGGATCATTCCGCGGGGGCTTATCTCTCACATTGGGACCTGCAGCTTGGTGATTTGGCTAGGCTGGCTGGCTGGAGGGCTCCAAGAATCTGCCTGTCTCTGCCTCCCCA
This sequence comes from Cricetomys ansorgei, assembly GCA_026225945.1. Lineage (NCBI taxonomy): Eukaryota > Metazoa > Chordata > Mammalia > Rodentia > Nesomyidae > Cricetomys > Cricetomys ansorgei. The sequence continues at coordinate 98,542 of JAMJFZ010002699.1, read as the reverse complement.
GGGCTGGGATTACACATGCTTAACATATGTGTTTTATATGTGGGTGCTGGAGATCAAACAACAGTCCTTACGCTTGCATAGCAAACACTTCGCCAATTGGACCTCGCCCACAGCCTCTGCAGCGCCAATGAGTGGGTACAGGGTTGATATTCTGGCAGTCCCATAGCCATCACACTGCAATTTGCCCAGAGAAGCACACAATCTTCCGGGTGGCACTGATGTCACTTACTGCGATCCTAAGTACCTCAACAATGGTGGTAACAGGAGGCACGGCGGACAATCTTTAGTGAATTGTACTTCTCGTAGTCTGCAACCATCACAAACGTGAGGGTATCCGAGAGTGGCGACTCTCTCCGTTCCACCCTTCACGTGGGCCCCGGCCTGCTACACGATAGTGAGGACCCCGGAGGAATCCACAACATACTCCAAACCAGCATCATCCCACTTGAAACGGGTGGGATCTCCATTCTGGAAGATGGAGAAAGCCTTCCCACTGATGACAAGCTTCTCGGTCTTGTGCCTTGGAACTTGCTGTGGGTAGTATCATACTGGAACACGTAAACCGTGTAGCTGAGATCAATGAAGTGGTCATTGATGACAATATCTACTTTGCCAGAGCTGAAGGTAGCCCTGGTGACCAGACGCCCGATGTGATCACACCCGTTCACTCTGACCCTCACCGTCCTGTCTCAGGAACGCGGCTGGCATTGTGCAAGAAGATGCAGCTGTCTCTGAAATGAGGAAGGAGCAGAGAGCCGAGTGATACTGTTAGATAAGTCTCAGCAGTTTTAGTATGTGTCCCACCAAATCAGCTGGTTTCAAAGACTCCAAGAATATAAGGTTAAGCTGTTGCTGTCTATTGGTGTCTGACACTAAGTTCTTTGTTTAAGACAAGAAGAAAAGGCGTGAAGTTTTTTTCTCAGTAGAGAATTTGTTGTGTCTAAATGGAATGTATGTTGAACATATACGTCAGGAGTCTCAATTTGAAGAATTCTATGTTCTTATTCTGCCAAGGCTTCTCTTGTGTCTTCCCTATACAGCTTCTTACCTCCCTCTGATTTACTCATTCCTCCATAATGGCAGGTTGCTACAATAACTCAGTTATATGGATCTCTCTCTCCACATTTGACTGCAAGCTCTGTGAAGGCAGAAACTGTCTATCATTGTATCCCAGGACTCCCTGGCACCTACAACATGCTCTATGTCTATTTGTTAATAGACATTTTACAGTAGATGAGATATGTGGAAAAATTCAGATATCCAGTGTACACGTCCCACATACAGAACCTGTGTTGCTAACAGAAGCAGAGCTCACAAGAAGAAGGCCCAGCTCCCCACGATAAGCTACTCAGTGTATCAAGTATTTATGGAATAGCAAACAGCAGCAACTCACCAGCCTTGAAGCTGAATCCCAGAGAACATGAAACAAACCCAAGTCCCTACCCTTCTGCATCGAGGAATGCAAATCCTACAACACTCATGAAATATTTGAGAAAGATGAAGCTGTGGAGTTCCATAAAACAAAAGCAGGGTGCCTCCAGGGAGCCCAGACTTTGAATAAGGATGCTGAACACACCTGCTCTTCCCTTTATTACCAAGCAATTGAATGCAGACAGAGGAGTTGGGGGAGTTTGAGACCCAGATTTTTAAGCATAAAGCTCATAGGCCAGGCAGTGTGTAATGAAAAATAGAAAGTTAACAAGAGTGGAAGAATTCTAAAAAGCATGTACAGGCAGTATATTCAAATACTGACTAATGGATGATGAACAAATTCTTAAATCTTTCTTTACTGGGTGGTGCATGGTCCAAATGATTGTTTTCCAGATCTGAGGGTAAACTTACCAGTTACTTCACCTAGAAGAGAGTCACAGTAATGTACTAAGTCACTTTACCGTGAGATCTAATTAATCCATGTACTGTCTATAAACATTCAGCTCTTGGAGCTGGTATCTAGGGGCCTACTCTGGGCTCCTGCCCTCTAGGGGGCTCCCTCCAGCTGCTCTGCAGCTTTCCCTTGCCTGTGGGACAGGACCCCAAAGCCATGGATCACCTAGAGCCTGCCACATTTTCATCCACCACAAGCCTATCAGCCAGATGTAACACATAGAGGATACCCAGTGAGCTTTGAATTTCAGTCAAGCAGTGAGTCACAGAATAAATGATTCCTACTCATCGTTCACAACTGGATGAAACACCACTGCCTCTGTTTGCTCCCTTTCAGACCCCAAGATGGAAGCAGTCACTTCCTTCTCTGAGCACGACTGCACCTGATTTGTGATTCTCCCGCACAGTTTTTTCTTTTCTGTCTCGTAACTCATAACAGTCACTCATGATCAATTCTCACTTCTCTATGAGACACAAGCTCCATGTCTCCAGAGACCTGTCCCATGAGAGTACCCTCAGAATCACACATGCTCCTTCTAAGATGGATTGAATCTGCTGTTGAAACTGCAGTGGCTAAGAAAAGGAAGGTCCAAATGTGGCACCCTGAGCCCTTTGAATTTCAGGACCTGGGAAGGTGTAAGAAACTGCCTTCTGGTCAGGGTCACTCAAGGTCACCCCTCATGATCTCCTCTCTGTGGGTCATCATTCCAAACATACAGAGCAGCTTTCTCTGAAGTTCCTTTACCACCTAAATTTTGGATCTACCAAGAAGGAGCACATACACACACATACACACACACACACACACACACACACACACAAAATTTCAACAAGAATCTTAAGAGTACTTTAAGCCAGTAGCAAAATGAGAAAATGCCCCAGCTAGTCAAGTCATGATCTATACATTCACAAGACAAAAGGATACTTGAAGAAGTTCATTCTTATTATTGTTCAGATAAATGACATTTCCCTCCCATTATAAAGCAGGAAAAAAATATGAAATGTTGAAAACCTGGTTTTGACAATAGCATATCCAAGTGTGCACTCTCATGTCATGAATTGCCTCAGGAAGCACACTCTAGGAGAATGTCTCTGCAGGGAGTTTGGCAATTCATACCCACAGCCTTGAATGGATCCCTATTTTCAAATTTAACAACTTCCTTTCAACAAAAAAAAAGTTTCCCTGTGAGAACACATCAGACAAGCACTTGAGACTTTTCCACAAAGCTACTATTTTTAAACAAAAAAGAATGTGTGAAAGAAATAAATGTCTACTGATACAGAAATGACGAAGTAAAACATCTAATGTGTGTTTTAACCAGCTTTCCATGACTACAACAAATGCAATATAATCAACTTAATAAGGAGGAAAGGTTTATTTTGGCTCACAGTTTTGGAGAGATCAGTCCGTGGTTACTTGGTCCCATTGCTTTTGGGCCTGGAGCAGCAAAGAGAAGCATGATGGGAGTGTATAGCAGAAAAGGCTACTCACCTCATGAGGTTGAGGAAGAAGGGGCTGGAATCCTAGTGTTCCCCTCAAAGGCATTCCCCCACCTCTTAAAGGTGCTACTTCCCAGTAGCACCATAGACTGATGACCAAGGCTTTGACACATGGGCCTTTGGGGAACATTTACCCAGACCATAGCTATCCATGTGTCAGGAATAATTATTATGTAATTGGAAATCGGGTTCTCAAAAGAGTATTGTGCATTCTTAACCAGAAAATACTTGTACTGATTGAATAGCTAGTTTATGTTTCAGTAATTTCAAAGTCTCAGCAGCTTAGCATGTGCATGTGTACACACACACACACACACACACACACACACACACACATTTCTCCCTTTCATATAACATATCCAAATAAGATTAGGCAGAGAGGAAATAGGGAGATTTCCTCCATAAAAATCACTCAGTGATCCAAACTCTTAGAAAAATATAAATGGTATCTTCTCATTGATGGGTGTAAATGGAGAAGGTCCATTAAGTAGCACAGGGACCTGGTCTATGAAATTAAGAATGATACTCATTTTCTTTAAACATATTCAGATTTTCTAAATGTCCTATAAGAGAACACATTAATTTCTAGAACAAAAGAAAAATGAGTTTTATGTTTGGATATTAATCATGCTAACTTTCATTCTCTTGACTTTAGGAAACAAATATTTTTTTTTCTGCCTTGTTTAGCAAATTGCTCATAAGATTGTCTGAACTTGACAACGATAATGAGAAGTTTGGGGGCTGGGGCGATGACTTAGTGGGCAACAGTGCTCCCTGTGCAAGCATGAGGAACTGAGTTTGAATCCGCAACATCTACATAAAAAGCTGGATTGGCTGCATGTCCCTATAATTCCAGCACTATAGAGGGAAGAGACCGGAGGTTTGCTGGGACTTGCTGGACACTCACCTAGCTTCGGGTTCAGTGAGTACCTTACCTCAAGGGAATAAGGCAGAGAGTGATCGAGAAGGGTACCTGATGTCCTCTTCTGGCTTCTGAGTGCATGGACACACATACCCACTGTGATGGGAGGTTTTAATTATCCACTCAACATAATCTAGAATCAGCTGAGAAGAGAGTCTCAGTGAGGGAGTGTGTAGATCAGGTTGGCCTGCAGGTAGGTCAGTAGAGAACCGTCTTGGTTTTGTTGAAGTGGGCAGTACCATTCCCTGGATTTTAGTCCTGGGCTATCTAAAGGAGGAGAAAGTGACTGTGGGTGTGGCTAGCTGCTTCAAGCTCCTGATGCCTTGACTTCCCCACCATAATGAACTATAACCTGGAACTGTGCCGTTAAAACAAAGCCTTTCTTCCCTAAGTTGCTTTTGTCTGGGTATTTTATCACAAACAAGAACTGGAAAGGAAGCCAGACCATCAGCTCACACGAAGAAGGAGGAGGAGAAGAAGAAATTGCAGCTGCAGAAGAGGAAGAGGGGGAAGAGAAAAGGAGGTGGGGAGGGGAGGGGGAATTATCGTTTAGAGGCAGTGATTCACTTCATATGGTCATACCTCTACCCGTAAAATGGGAACATTTGATTATTTTCTACATATAGGAGATCTAATGATTGTTACAGTTAGATAATATAACAATAATTGTTCAGCTAAAAATATTTGTGTTTTGGAGGAAATGTGCTCATCCAATACAATGCATTGAGATGATTTCTTCCTCTCTGATACTTCCCCACGACACTCTACACATGAAAGTAGATAATGTCCAGTTACCACTTAGCCAAAAGATACCCACTATTCACAATTGATCCCTAAAGAAACAAGGACCTTTCCGAGTAGTTCATATTTTTCTCCTAGTGAATGGATTTTATTCTCAGTTATCAAGTTCATTCTTAATATCACTAACTCCTCCCTCATTGACTCAGCTCCTGGGAATTGCCTTTCTCCAATGCCTTGTTGCTCACGTAGTTCATGTCACATGACTAACCTTGAATTATCGAACACCTTGTTTCAAGTGACAATTTTCAGAGTCCAGTTTTTGTTTGTTTGTATGCTTGTTTCTTTTCCAAGAAAGGCAGGAACACTCTCAACTTCTCTTTCTGCACCCCTTTTCACCATCTAGTTCAGCAGTGCTGGATAAATACTTGGCTGGTTTGACCCAAATTCTTTGGGAGGAAGAGTAAGCATGCCTCCTCAAATACACCTAATACAAATGGATTTATACTCACCCTGGCCATTCAAATGCTTATCAATTGACAGATGAAATACAACTAAAGAGACACAGAGGATTAGAAATGGCAGCACAATGGAGCTTGACCCTTGGGAGCTGAATTGAGATTCCATTATTAAAAAGAAAAGAAAGAAAAAGAAAACCACGGGATCTTTGTATTCAAAGAGGAAACGCTGTCTTGCAAGCCTGTCAGTCTATCCACCGTTGCTTGTTTTTAATTTTATTTTTGGTGGACAGGGAACAGAAGACAGCCAGGACAGAACCACCAGTGTACTGGGGACAGGGGGGATGCTGTGTTTGGAATCTTTTTTGAAAACTTTAAAAATATTCCCCACTAGTCAAAGGTTGCCATCGACGAGAGTAGAAATTAATTAGTGTGGGGGGTATCTCCTCCAAAGCATTACTTAAGTAATTGTTGATATGCCAGGCATAGGAAGGAAAATGAGAGAAGATGGGGAGGATCGTCATAAAAAGGATGAGGTTTTAACTAATCGAGTCTTGAAATGACATTGTCTCTGGAACCAAGTAAGAATGACCTCTTGGCTGGCAACTTCTCCAAGGCCACACTGTATAGCCACCATACTGGCTTCATTCAGACGGTCCCACCTAGAAGAGAGCAGTGGAGGAAAAAATCCTAAGGAGACAGGAACATTCTCTGAGCTGTACAAGGGACCATCGCTACAGGTCCAAGACACACAGCCCAGTATAGTAGTGCCTTGCACGGTGATATATGCATACAGCGTGTGACTTTAATAGTGTGTCCAATGGCTGCCAATTGTGGAATGTCATACACACACAATGTGTGTGTGTGTGTGTGCGTGTGCATGCACGCATGCCTGTGTTACACTGGGGAGGGATGCATGCATACATGTGTGCAAATGTATGTGGAGGCCAGAGATTGATGCCAGGTGTACCCCTCAATCACTCTCTGCCTTACTTTTTTAAGACAGGGTCCCTCAATGAACCTGGAGCTCCCAGACTAGCTAGCTAGCAAACTGCAGAGCTCCTCCTGTCTCTACCCCTCCACCCTCCAGTGCGAAGATTACACACACAGGTCGTTGCACCTGGCTTGTTATGAGGCTGCCTGGGATCCGAACTCAGGTCCTCACACTTGCATACTTACCAACACTGTATCAACAGAGCCACCTTCCCAACTCTAGAAAATCACACATTTCTTTTTTTTTAAACACAAAAACTACTATCAACTACTGTCATCCTACATTTGAAATGATTACCAGCCCCTTTTGACTTCTTATCTGTAAGTATGAGATTTAATCACACCGGTAGGCTCCGTGTGATTTATGGAGATCATCAATCATAACATGTTTTCACTCGAGTGGTGTCTGTCACGGTGCCAAGAGACCAGAGCCACAGACATCTTAAGAAGAGATTTCAAAGGGGGGGAGTGGGGGAGGCGGTTTATAAATGTATCTTGGAAGAAGCAGCTTTCTAGAGCAAAGGATCCTACCCTCTCTTGAGATTTGCTTTCTCACTGGAGTGGAGGTGAAATCCGTTGTGGTCCTCCCTCCACTACTGTTTCTCTTCCAGATGCACAGCAGCACACGCCTTACCTAGAGCCGCTTTGCTGGGACACAGATGGCAGCCACTTACGTTAAAATCAATGTCACTCTTGTTTTATCCAACATGAATGATGACTCTGAAGAAGTACAGGGATAGGGGGCAAGGTATGATGGTTGATGTTGATTGTTAGGCATTTAGAATCACCATGGAAACAAAAAAAAGCTTTGTGTGTATCTGTGAGGAAGTTTATGCTTTCTGTTCACTGAAGTGGGAAGACCCCACCCTAAATGTATGACACCATCCCATGGACTTGAGTCCTGGACTGAGTGGAAAGGACTCAGCAGGAGTGAAGAGGAGACAGCAGGTTGAATACCAGCATTCACCTCTCCTTGCTTCCTGACTGTGGGTGTGATGTGATCAGCCATCTTGGCTCCACTACAGTTGCTGTGTCTCCTCCAGACATCAGCCTCTGCCCTCACTGGTGAGACTGCTGAAGCAGCAAGACCAATGTGACTCAGAATTTGTCTCCTGGCAGAGAATCCTAGGCCATTACTCTAAGGACTTTCATTTTACTCTCCTGATGGCATCTCCCTCAGCCTTCCCTAGCACTGAAGGTACTCCAAGAATTAGCTGCAGCTTCCCTACCGGTCCCCAATCCCAACGACTGCCTTCTAGTCAATCTCTTTGGGACAAACTGAGCATGAGACCAGCATTCATGTCTCTTAGCTTCCTGGCTGTAGATGCAACCTTCCCAGCTGCCTTGAGCTCCTGCCTCCATGGCTTCTCTGACATAATGGACTGTGTCCCCTCAAGCTGTGAGCCAAAATAAATGCATCTTTCCTTACATTACTTTTGTCAAATATGTTTCTACAGCAATGGGGGGTGGAGAGGGGGGGAGAGAATGACTAATATAGAAGATCTGGTTCAGATTACATTGGCACTGTACCACCGGGCTTGTGGAGATCATGAAGAATAGATTCCGAGTTTACTAATAAGTCAATCAAGTGGTGCATATTTTGAGCTGGCTTGTTGCCACTTGTGCAATATTATTTAATAATCCTAGCCTCTTCGTTGTAGTTTCATTTGTTTTTAATATACCAAATACCGAATACCACTCCATGCTAATAATCCACATTCCGCCAATAACTCATTTCTGGATCTCTGTGATTATTGGCTTCAACCAAAAGTTTCATTATGGAAATGTTTTCTTGCTATATCTATTTGTGTAGGACTGCCATAATGAAATGCCACAGGCTGGGTGGTCCAACCAGCAGAAATTGATTCTCTCACAGTTCTGGAGGCTTCTGGTCCAAGCTGAAGATTTCGACAGGGTTGATTTCTCCTGAGGGCTTTCTGTTTGGCTTGTGGATAGCTGTCTCTCCCTGTGCCCTCACATGGCTTCTTTCTGTGTGTGGCTGTGTCCTAATCTCTTCCTTCAAGGACACCGGTCAGATCAAACTAGAGCCCAGTCCAGTGACCTCATTGTACCTTCTTTTCCTCTGTAAAGGTAGCATCCTCAAATACAGTTGTATTTGTAAGAGCAAAAGTTATGCTTTTTTAAAATTTTAGCTACTGTACCTAAGGTGTCTCTACAAGAAAAAGCCAGATAACCTCCTGGAATGCTAGGTGGGGCTGTTCAGGTAAGATAATCTTGAATCTCCCTTGCCCAAGGACATAACCTCTTGGCTTGTTGGGTAGGGAGTATCATATTCCCCAAGTTGACCCTACTGTACCTGATGTGCTCCAAATGCACCCGATGTGCTTGGTTGCTTGTAGGCAAGAGATAATCTAGACAGGAAGTACATCAGGATAGATGCTTGCCACTGATTGGACCTGGTGAGAAGTTCGTAGCCCTACAGGTTCTGCCTTTTTAAGCACCCATGCCACGTGACTCTGTTCCACTCTGTGGGAGCTCTGGAGGTGACAGGTTCACTCCATGGGTAACTCAGAATGGATCTGGTCAGAGTCCATCTTCCTGGCCAGTATTTAATTAAATCCAGATTTGGGATTTACACATTCTGAGGCATTAGGGACAAGAGCTTTAATACATGGATTCCCAGGATACAATTCATTCTATAACACTCTCTCCGCTAGCATCACCAAAGCCAACATTTGCATAGATGAGCATACACAGCTGGCCATATATACTTCATTGAGAGCTTGAGGGTATAGGGTGTTTCACACAGCTCAAAACAGTGCCTCTGAAATAAACCCAGGTAGAATATCTGCCACCATTTTCCCAAGGGGAGGGACCTAGCTTTCCTGAGAGCAGTGGAAAGGAGGTCCTGGGTCATACTCTCTAGTCGCTGTGTCTCCTGCCTAAGTCTAGACATCAGCCTTTGGCCTCATTGCTGAGATTATTGAAGTACCAAGACCAGTGTGACTCAGTATTCACTTCCTGGCATGGAAGAAGCCCCTGGCCATTACTCTAGGGACTTTGATCTTCCTCCCTGAATGGCATTTCTCCTCAGCTTTCCCTGACCCCGAAGGTGTCCCAGTGACTGGCCATACCACCCCACTGGTTCCAAATCCAGTTGCCTTCCAAATTGTCCCTTCAGAAGGACTCGGCCTTTCCCTTAGTGACCAGCCCAGAAAGCTCCCTAAGGCTACCCCTAAGCTTTTGTCCATATCTTCCATTAAAATAACATTTTAGTGACCTTTCTGTGCTATAACAAAGTATATGAGATGGGTAACTTATAAAAGATCGAGGTTTATTTCGGTCATGATTCTGGTGTCCAGGAAGTCCAAAGGCTTGGCACCAGCATCTGGTGAGGGCCTTCCTACTGTATCCTAACATGATACAGAGCATCACATGGTGAGATGGACCAAGTGTGCTACCTCAGGTCTCTTTTTCTTTTCTTATAAAAGTCACTAATGTCACCACAGGGGCCCCACGTTCATGAGCTCATCTAATCCTAATTTTCTTACAAGGCTCTCATCTCTAAATAACACCAGTATATGAATTTGAGGATTAAGTTTCCAACACCTGAACTTTGGGAACATATTTAAGCTAAAGAAAATTTTATGTGGCAATAACATGACATTAGGATACAAAACTCTTTTGGCTGTCTCATTTCATCCCTGTATCTCCTTGCAGTGGCCCCACCTCAGCTTGAGACACCATTTTAAGGTGTTCTCCTCTCAGCTTCTCTTGGATGTGTCCCTGCTCCTCACCACCTTACCTCACAAACACCCCTGTAGATGTAGATTCAGGTTCAAAGGACAGTTTATCCTTTGCCTAATTTAATCCCAAGCCCTAGTCCTGGAGCCCTGTAGCTTTTCAGCCTCCATTTAATCTAATCTTAAGCCTAAAACTGAAAGGCTTCAGCCTCTGTTCAATCTGGAAGGTTTAAACCTCTGAGACTTACTGCTGATTGGGTTCACTCTGACTAGCTCCTTCTGAATTCTGATCTGTACTGAACTCAACAGACTCTTCCGGTTCTACTCACTTGCTGTTCTGGCTCAAACTCTTCTCCAAGATGATTGGTTCAAACTGATCTTCTGAGTTGGCTGACTGTTTCTGACTGAACTCTTCTGACTCTGCAGACTCTGACTCCTACAACTTCTCTGACTGAACTGCTCTGCTTGGCTTCAAACTGACTCACTCTTCCTGTCTGATATGGACTCTTCAGAATGCTTCTGAGTCTCTTTCTTTTCTGCTTGATTTTCTGAGAGCCTGCTATTATATCATAAGAGTTAGACCTGTCCTCACTCTGACACACTCTGCTAACTCATCCACTGATTCAATTTGTCGCTTTGTCTGCCCTTCACTCTGACTCAATTCAGATGTCATTTCTTGTCTGACACTGACTCCTTCTGAGCTCTGCTTCCAGTCTCTGCTTCTATTTGCTTCTGTCTTGCAGGTTGAAGATGTGAGCTACCACTGCCTTCTGAATACTGGGATTAAAGGTTTGTACTAACATTCTTTCTACCCTGGAGCAGCCATGCTGATGGAGTAAAAGATTAAATATCCCTCTACATTCCCCCTCTACCAAGCGGTATAAACTCAGAAAAAGAAATGACAATTCACCCTCCCCCTCCACTATATCTTCTAAGTCCTTCTCCAAACCAGAAAGGTTTTCTATTTCTAGTAGTTAGAGAAGTTTCCATAAGATGGATTAGTTCTCTATGCTTACACTTCTGAAGTCTACTTTCCATATGCTTCTTGGAATTGGGAGCATGCTTCTCCTTGTCATCAAAGCATGGATCTGAGGACTCACTTTACACATTGGGGTTCCAATGTCAAGCCCAAATCTATATTCTGGGTGGTCTTTTCTATTGAATTCCTAAACTGGATTCTTATCCAAGACAACATGACATATTTTGGTGTTGATATGTCAAAAGCATAGTGCCCAGTGCACTACTGACTATGAAACAAATATTCCAGAATGTCCATTGGCATTCCATTTATCTGATTAGTATGATTTTCCTTCATAGATAGGGAATTGGAAAGAACAATCCTAGACATTAACTAAGATCTTATTGGAAGAGGCTTTCTTCTGGTTCCTGACCAAGAATTTCTGGCCTTTCAGAAGCCCAGCCAACAATAATAGCAATTATCTTCTCAGGAAAAAAATAGTGCCTAGTACTCTTGTTTCCTTACATACCTCAGTTAGGATCACTAAGGGCTATGGAAACTAGCAGGAGAAAAGCCTTCAAAAGTCTCCAGTACAGAAAGAGTTCATTGGCCAGATCCCTAGAGATCACATTAACACAGAGGCCTGAATGGAAGGAAACCAGACTGCTTGGCTTCATAGCCTGACTCTCCCTCTCCAACAATTGCTAAGTCTCTTTCTCTGTCCATCTCTTCTCTGTAAGATGAGGGAGGATGCAAGGACCTACTGCATGGCAATGCTGGGAAATTATGGGATTAAGTCACTCAGAGCATGAGACCTGCTGTTGACGTATAGTAGACTCTCAGTAAGTGTCAGCTTCCATTATTACCATCAGGTTATGAGAAAGGATTAATTATGAGCACTCACAGCTATGATTTATTGGGTGCTTCTTATGCGCCAGGCAATGTTATATATTCCTTACATGTGTAACAGGTGCTGAAACTTATTTATAAAGTATTTTATACCCTTTTTCCATCCCTTCCTATGTCTATCTACCTTCATTGCCACCTATAAAATTCTGACTTGGTTCACATGGCATTTCCCCACAGCCTCAGCTTGGGAGCCTTAATCTACTTAAGGCTACTGTAAGCCTGGGCAGCAAGGTGATTTACAATTACAATGGAAAATAGCTTTGCAGAAAATGATGATTAGTTCCAAGAAGGCACAGGAGGTGAACACGAGTTCTTCGTTGGGAGGTAAGAATGGATGGAAGAGAGATTTTCAATGGTAGTTATCTGCTGTTGAAAGTGAAGAATGGATAAGTCGAAGACCAACAAACCTTTTTGCTTTGTTTTTGCAGTGCTGAGATTCAAACCTAGAGCCTCATGCATGCTAGACAAAAACACAAAACCAGTGACCTATGTCCCAGCCCTACAACCAAGACATTCTTGAAAGTTTAGCTATTTCCTATGCATATACAACCCCATGGAATCTTCTTGAGAAACTACAGTAAATACTTAGATTGCTTTTCACAAGCTTCTTTGTGGACTTTCTTTCTCTGTGACTGGAAACTATTGCTGGTTTTAGCAGGCTGTACTAATATTCTTTCTCACACAATCAACATCTGAACAGTGTGACCTCAGAGCCTGCATACTGACCACTTATAGAGTGAAGCTTTGCCAAGGAAAAGCCCCTCCCCCATGTGGTTGCATGCCACTTGGACTTCTGGGAACAGCTTGGAGGGTGGTATAAAAGAGGGGCAGTTGAACGCAGTTAGAGCAGTTGGAAGTTAAGAATTAGAGCTAAAAGTTGCAGCAGAGTTGCTGCAGAATAGGGAAAGAGAGAGCACAATAGCAAATGATAGAGAAGTAAAAGCAGAAGGAAAGCTGATAGAGAAGCAGGCAGAAATAAGGACAGATAAAATGAACTAACTGGGGTTTTAGAAAAGTTACAATTTAGATCTCAGTAACTGCAGTGCTGGGAGAAGCTGAACCAAAGTGGGATAGAGTTAGTTCAGTTCCCTAGAAATAGGCAGATTAAGACAGCCAGAAAAGGGCTGTAAAGGTTTCTCTTTCCTCCCTATCCTTTCATTTCCTCCCTATCCCTATGAGCTAACTGAGGTTTAAAAAGTTACAAGTTAGAAATCTAGCAGCTGGGAACAGAGGGGCAGAGTTGAGTTGCCAGTGAGAAAAACAACTTTTGAAAGCCCAGATTCAAACTGTAAAAACAGCTAAACTCACACCCTCTTTTAGAAGACAAACTGTTATATTTTTAGATACATTTTAAATAAAGTTTTTAAAATACCTTTTACATTTGGCGGCATTTACAAAACCTTTTACAACCACTACCCTCATCCATTATTCCTTTCAGCTTCTTTCCTGATAATGCCAACCTCCTGGATTTATATTCTGAGACTGTTGGTTGTGAAAACATCGTGCCAAATTCCCATCTGATAAATGAAAAAACGTTTCCATAAAAATAAAAGTTAGTGGATATGTTTGTGTGTATACCTTTTAATTGAATTAAACATGGACTTTCAAAAAACTCAAACAGTATAAATAGTATAGCTACAAGTATCTACCTAGCTTTGTCCCTCCAACTACCTGGTTCTCCCTCCCAGAGGCAAACAACATCTGCTTGTATTGTATATTTTTAGATAGAAGCATTCTAAGAAAATGGTTTTTCTCTTCTTAGTTTTTTTTTCTTTTCTTTTCTTTTCTTTCTTTTGTGTGTGTGTGTGTGTGTGTGTGTGTGTGTGTGTTTTGCTTGTTTGTTTGAGCCAAGATCACACTATGTAGCCCATGATGAGCTGGAATTCACTGTATTGCCTAGACTCGCCCTAAATTCACTGTGATCTACTTGCCTCCATCTCTCAGGTGTGGGGATGAGATTATAGGTATGTGACACTACACTCAGTTCTCTTCTCTCTCTCTCTCTCTCTCTCCCCCTCTCTCTCAAATGTCAACATAACATATTTAATGTTGTCCACGTTGTTTGTCCACTTTATCGTTCCTCTTATGACATATCTGGAAAAGCATACTTTACTGACATCTAAGAAACACCCTCTTTTTTCTTCATGGTGAAAAATTAATTAAAGCAGTGCCTCCATTCATCTAATAAGTTTCCCAATTGTTGGACAATTAGAGTACTTCTAATGACATGGTAATGAATATACTATACATAGTGTCATTTTTTTTTACATACTAATGTAGCCATACTATAAATTCCTAAAAACAAAAATTGCTGGGTCAAAGGCCAAGTTCATATGTATTTAAATAGATGCTACCAAGTTGCCAGCATACATTATTTTTAACAAAATCGTCTCTCGCCCAATGTATGAGGTCACTTCATTCCCATATCCTCTTCAAAGGAGAGCTACTAAATTTTTGGCCTTTGCCCGTGTACTAGATGAAGATGGAAAATCCATTTCTTCTCAGGGCCCTTCTCAGAGTCCATTCGTTTAAATTAGACCTTGTTCCCCAACTTTACTCATTCATACGGGGCATTTAACATCCATGGGGCTCAGTTCCAGGCTTTACCCTTTAAAGCAAGGCTTTTCTCCCTCATTATATGTGGCTGATGATTTCTTTAGATAGCTGAGACTTGTGTAACTGCTAATATTATTAATGGTAGACTCATAGATTAGGTATTAGTTTTTAGAAAAATGAATAATTTCCTTGGCTCAGTTCTCTCTTCCAACCTCTGCCCATCCAGCTGCAGAACGGAACCAGTTAAAAGAACCAGAGTCAGATAGATGGGGATAAAACACCCGCTTTATCTCTGCGTAAAGCCGATTGCCATCTGAAGCTAAGACCTGGAAACAGATGGTTTTTCTAATATCTGCCCCTACCACAGACAAAAGCCTGATTAAACCCACACCCTCAGTTACAGACTGGCAGCGTAGGTAAAGGCTCCTTTGGCTCAATGGCAGCCATGATCACAGGGCCCGAGAGAAGGCTGAGTACCTGAAGTCATATCACCTGGCCCAGAGGAAACCGTAGCAGGGCCTGGCCACACAGTCCACCCAGCATGAGAACACTGCTGAGAGCTGACAAAGGAGCCAAGCAGCAAGGCCAGTGGCATCCTCTGCTCCCCTGTATCTCTCCCTCTTGAAATAAGGAAGTTGTCCCCCTCTCTGCAGAGGAAAGAGAAGGGAATACTCTACTAATTGTTTGACCTCAGGGGCCAAAGTTATTATGAAAACGGGGTCTTTGGGGAGGGAACAAAAAACGTTAAGAAGAATAAGACTGTATTAGTTCATCCACCAACACATTTTGAATGATGAGTCACTGCATAAATGCCAGGATCTGGGCTAAGATCAGGCCCTACAAAGAGAGACAGAAGATGCATCTCACCTTCCGAAGAGCTGGCATTGTAGAAGATCTCCGTCTACAAAGCATCCTTACACAGACTCCACTTAAAGCATATTAAAGGGCTAGGGATGGGCCTTTAAGCTGGGCTAGGAAGGGTGATGTGGGCAATGAATAGCCTCCTGCGTTACGGGGTTTTGCAAATGAGTTTGGGGATGGACAGAGGGGAAGGACAGACCAGAGCAAAACAAAATAGCAAAAACAGTTGTGGAAAAATGGAGAGTGGATTAGGGTGTTTTGTGGAGTATGGAAGACATTCCTGCGTGGATGGAGTTCTGGGCAGGAAGGGGTATTTTAGTTAGGGTTACTATTGCTGTGGTGAAACACCATGACCAAAAGCAACTTGGAGAGGAAAGGGTTTATTCGGCTTACACTTCCACATCACTGTTCATTGTCAAAGGAAGTCAGGATAGAAACTCAAACAGGGCAGGGACCTGGAGGCAGGAGCTGATGCAGAGGCCATGGTAAGGGGTGCTGCTCACAGGCTTGTTCCCCATGGCTTGCTCAGCCTCTACCTTCTTACAGAAATCAGGACCACCAGCTCAGGGATGGCACCACTCACAATGGGTTGGGCCCTCCCTGTCAATCAGTAATTAAGAAAATGCCCTACAGGCTTGCCCACAGCCTCATCTTATGGAGGCATTTTCTCAGGTGAGGTTCCCTCCTCTCCCTAACTTTAGCTTGTGTCGAGTTGACATAAAACTAGCACAGGAAGGAAGGGTCTGAGGAGCGTAGGGTGAAGCAGGGCAGCAACTCCTGCCAGATCGTGACCAGGCAACAGGGAGGCTTTTGTGGTTTTCAGCAGAACAACATGATTCAATTCATTTCAGAAAGATCACTGTGGAAGCAAATGAGATGGGGGAGGGAAGAGGTGGGGGAGAGAGAGGGCTGCAGAAAAAGATGGAAGGTAAACGGGCCTAACAGTTAAGAGCTAATATGCTGGCCCAAGGGAAAGAGGTTAAGGATGGTATGAAGACAGAAGCGGGGTGGGGGGTGGTGGGGGTGGTGGTACAGAGACTCACTCAGGACTTGCAGGTGGGGAGTTGAGGCACGGACAGTGTACAGTGAGAGGTGAGTGAGAATCGATGCTCGGCTTCAACTGGGTCCATAAGCAAAACAGAAGAGGAGCACATCTGTGGAAAGAAGAAAATGGGTCTGGTTTGGAGCACAAGGTGGTAAAGTTTCCCAGAAGACAACAAACAGCTTTTTGTTAGTATACTGAAAGACCTTAAATAATAAACTTTGTAAAAAGAAAAGTTTGGGCTCACAGTTTGTTGGTCCTATCGCTTTCAAATCTGTGGCAGCCCAGCATGGCCAATCACACACAGTAGAGCAACCTGTTCACCTCCTGATAGCCAGGAAGTGACGAGGGGGAGGGGAAAAGACAGGAACCTCCAATAACTTAAAACCTCCCAGTAGGCTCCACCCCTTAAAGAGCCAACACCGAGGAGCAAGCCTTTACCACAGGGTCTTTTCAGTTTAATGCTAGCAGGATGTGTCTCACAGGGACCTGGAAGTAAGAACTGGAACTCAAGGGAGAGTCGAGTATAGATAGACTTGGCCATTCTCTGTATAAAACCGCAGGTGACTATGGGAACTGTGATGTCTAATATTCACGGTTCACGTGACTGGGTGTAGCAAAAACACAGCCACGGATGTGTCTATGAGGTTGTTAATGGAGGTGTGGGTGGCACCATACCATGAGTTGGACTCCCAGACAGAATCAAAAGAGAAAGAAAAAAAAGACAAAAACAAAAAACCAGAGCACTAGCATTCATCTCTCTGCCTAGTGGCCGGGGACAGCTGCTCCATGTCGACCCCGCTATGGCGAACCAGATTACCTGGAACTGTCATCTGAAGCAGACCCTTCCTACCTCAAGTTGCTTCCTTTTAGAAATCGGATCCCAGTAACAAGAAAAGCAGCTAACACAGGAACACTGCAGAGGCAGATAGAGATGAAGGAGATGGAGCCGAGAAACAGAGCCACGAGCATACGGAGCCAAAATGAGTTCAACGGGGGAAAAACCCAATGGAAACCAGGAGACATACAAGCTAAGGAAAAAGGAGGCTGTTCAACTAAGCACAGAGAAAGTCAGTCTCCTTCCCTCCCTCCCTTTGTGTAGACAGAGTTCAAGGCTGCATACGGCTTTATAATGCTTCCGGCTTCCTCATTCCAGCTTGTCCTGCCAACGTTCCCCTCTTCTAAGACTGCCCCGGACGCTGAGCAAAATGAGGGGAGTCTTTTGGGAGAGCCCAGCTTCCTCCCTGGGTAAAGATTCTCTCTCTTTGCCTAGGAAAAAGGATGTGAGAGCATCTTTAGGAATTCCCTCCCCTAACCTTGCAAAGGAGCTGATTTACCAACATCCAAAGTCTAACCTTCTTACCGATGAGCTTCTTGCCCTAAGCCTGCTCATTCCAACAGCAGGCCTGCCAGGAGCTCCTCCCCCACAACATCTGCTCCCATTAGCCACCTGGCCACCTTTGATGCTTGCCTTCCTTCAGCCATCAGATCTTGGCACCTGCTAAGCCGTGTGCCGGGAACATCCTCATTCCTTTCCATACGGTTTTGGTTGATTTCTCAAAATGTCGCTGAAGTCTAGGCCAGTCTGTGAAGCTTCCCTTTGTTTTCTGAGTGTAAACTTGGCATCTCCTGTGTCTGCCATCCTCTGACTACGGATTTGGTCTGTGCTGATATTTTGAAAAATTGTTTTCTTAGTCCTAATCATTTAGAGGAGCAAGGAGATTTTCCTAGAAAGTTAAAGTTCTGCCTCTGAGCACCACTACTTAATTCCTTCAAATGACTAATATTTATTGAGCATTTATTTACCGGGTGATGAAATTTTACACAAATGAAAGCAAATAACTACAAAAAAGAGGCATTCATTCCATGGGTCAAGAAGTAAGCATGGGCCTCCACTAGGGGTGGAGAGTTTACATCTGAATTCATCCCATCGACTAGTCAGATGGAGCTTGCTAATGTAAATTCTTCTCTGTTTACTCCCCTAAGCAGAGACCACACTAGTTACTTCTCTGGTTGCTGAAACAAAATAACTGACAGAGGCAACTTAAGCAAAGGTTTATTTGACCTCACAGTTGGAAGGTATGGTCTATCATGGTGGGGTCATAGCGGTAGGAACCCGGAGTGGCTGGTCATGTTGTATCAGCAGTCAGGAAGTAGAGAGAGAAGGGTGCTGGTGCTCATCTCACGTTCTCTTTTCTTATTCAGTCTGGAACCCCAGGCTGTGGGATGGTATCACACACATTTGAGGTGAGTCTCCCAGTTCAATCAACCCACTCCAGAAACTCTTTCACAGACCTACCCAGAGGTTTGCCCCCTAGGGGGATCTAGACCCTGTCAAGTTGACAATATTAACCATCACAGAAAGGAACGAACAAAATCTAAAATGTTTGTACTGGCTCATGGCACCATTTGGGGCATGCTGTTTTAAATGAACTTTGCTTTTCCATTCCAAACACGATGGGTGGCCCTAAGTCCTGTGAGGGGTGTGCCCAGCACCAGCCCCCTGAAGTAACACAACGTGAGAAGCACCATGTAGATTAGGCTGGCCTCAAAGTCACAGAGATCTGCCTGCTTCTTCTCCAGTGCTGGGATCAAAGGTGTGAACTATCATGCCTGGTCAGTGTTTGTGTCCCTTTTTTCAGGCTTTCAAGCAGGCCATTGATAGAGAGTACATTAAAATGTCATATATTAAACATACAAGTTCACAGCTTGGTCTCTCGACAATTAAGTCATAGCACAAGCCTCTTTTTCTAGCAAGCATCTTTTGTGAACAATATCTGTGAGACTTCTGCTCCCTCTTCTATGTCTCTTCTCACATGTTTCTACGAGTAGTAGAGACTTCCCAGGTCCAGGTGGTGGAACAGAGCTTACACCTTCCTCTGCTGGGACAGCAGGAGCTTGAATGAATTGAAATATGGCCAGTTCTTAACAGGACTGAAGCTGTGAGATGCTTAGGATCAGTCAATGAGAGCTGGGGAGATCCTTTTGTTTTTGTGTTTGTGGGTTTTGTTTTAGTTTTTAGATTCGTGTATGTGTAAACGTGTTGGGCCTACACATGTGTATTCGTCCCATGTGTATGAATGGAAGCCATGACGTTTGGAAGACAGCATCAGATCCCCTGAAACTGGAGTTAGTGTTGGCTGTGAGGCACCATATGGGTACAGGGAATTGAACCCAGGTCCTCTGCAAGAGCAAATGCTCTCACCCTTGGAGACATCTTTCCAGACCTGTACTTGTGTTTTTTGAGACAAGATTTCCTATTTCTCAGTTTGGCACCTCAAGCTCACTACATAGACAGCTGGCTTTGAACTCTTCATCCTTCTGACTCCGATTTCCAAGTACTAGAAAACAAAACTGAGATAAAACAAACAAAATACATGAACTGAGCTAAGTGTGACTATAATCTCAGTACTTCAGCAGCTGAAGCCGGAGGATCTCTAGTTTGAAGACTGACTTTCTCAAAAAGTGTGTGTGTGTGTGTGTGTGTGTGTGTGTGTGTGTGTGTGTGTATGTGTGTTTATACAGATACTTATATGTCCACATGAACTATGGGATCATAGCTGAGAGACTCCAGGTTTCCTGTGTAGCTAAGCTGATATCCTGAACATTTACAGAATCTCTATACATGTGAAATGTTACATGTTCATGTATAACACATGCACGTGCTGACAGACATGGAGCCTTCAAGTGCTGAGTGCAAACTAGACTGATTCTCCTTCTCTGTTCTAGCCTTCATCCAAGTTGGGAGTTTAAGAAACCTGAGAGCAGGTGTCAGCTCTTTAATTCATCACTGTGTGTCATCTTGAGGAGAACTATGTTCTCGGTAAGTGTTCACTGTCCATTAACGTTCCTGCTGCTGCTGGTTCTCCTGGAGCTGGCTAATGGGCCACAGAACAACCACAGCTCCTGAGTGACAAGGTACTTCTTATCCAAGTGGTGCCTGGGGTCCCTCTTGAAGACACCAAGTAAGAGCTCTTCCCAATTAAAATGTTCCAGATGAAGACCATGACATATTCCCCAGGGAGGGTTCTGGCTGCTAAAAGTAATGCATTCTCCTCACAGCTTCCCACTCTACTGCCCTTTAAATGGGAAAACAATTATTTTCATCATCCCCAGCAGGAAGCTGCCCAGAGCCAAAACAGGTTCTCTGAGCATCCTTGAGGGACCTGGACCAGAGAGAACTGGGCCCAAGAGCTCCTACCTGATGCAACCTGAGCACATTCCCCAGTAGACATACCCCTCCTGTCTTAGCGCAAGGTAATAAATTAAAAAGTTTAGGAAAACAATCCCAACCCTAAACCTTGCTCTACTTCAGCTTCAGAGATGAGAGACAGACTGAGCCCAGGATAGCCCAGCTCAACAAGCAGGAATCAACAAAGAGCCCACGGACATATAAGTTCCACTCTGGCAGACCCAAACCTTTTGTGGGCACCCAGCCAGGAGCACACAGGGCACACCAAAGCATTCCTGCCCTCTGCCTTGTCTTTTGTTTAGTTTTAAAGCCTCCTGTAAAAGGCCTTTTCCCCTCTGACATCAGAATTCTTCGTAGAGAGTCTCTAACAGCGTGTTTAATTAGCGGAGCTCAGAATCCAGCCTCAGCTGCGCTTTCCCTCGGTGTACAATGGGGACCCTTGAAAACTCATTACGAAGAAATTACTTAAAATGACTATGAAGTCCTGTGAGCTCACTTTGATCTTAAACAAGATCTATCACTTGACCTATTTGAGGAGATAGGTCTGTTGTTGGGAAGGGGAATGTTTTTTTGTTTTTTTTTTTTTAATTAGACAAGGCACAGGTTATACAAAAGTCTGGGAGGATCACAAGTATCCTGATGGCAAATTGCACGTGTGGCTCCTTGCTCTGTGCAGATCATTCTTGAGAGTGGTCTGCTTTGTGGAAAAAAAAAAAAAAAATTAATCCTTCAGCCAGTCTCCTTCTTATGACTTCTATGTTTAAAAAGTCCTCCTTTTTGTTGTTGTTTATTTGTTTGTTTGTTTTGTTTTGAGACAGGGTTTCTCTGTTGTAACTCTGGCTGCCCTGGAACTCACTCTGTAGACCAGGGTGGCCTCTCACTCACAGAAATCCGCCTGCCTCTGCCTCCCAAATTCCGGGATTAAAGGCGTGTGCCACCACGGCCCAGCAAAGTCCTCCTTAACTGTAACATTGGGGACCATCCTATCCTATAACTACCCTTGAAGTGTGTGATGCCTTTCCCTCTAGATTCTCTCCCTAGTTCTCTGGGTACTCTTTCATTGTCTCGCTCATAGGTAAATCATTCCGGAGTGCTGCACTCCTCAGTTCCTGTACCTGACCTTATCTCAAAGGCTCTCCCAGAAACATCGAAATCACCCGTTGACTTCAGAGACACAAGATGGAGTCAGCTAATGACAACTCATACACTCCTATGAGTTAAATAGGAGATAGTCCCTAGATGTGTGTCAATCGTCCTGGCCTACATCCTGGTGATGGTTCCACAGATTGACTGTGGTGGAGAACCCTCAAACTTAACACATACAAAGCAAAGTGCATCCATTTCATTCTTAAATCCTCCTTCTGTGTCTTGTTGTTCAGTGAGCATCTTCCTCTCCCCATCGTTTAAGCAGACAATGTGAGTCCAAGCTCGGATCCTTCTGTTTGCTTCCTATATACGGTTTGGCAACATCTGTCTCCATCAAGAGTTGAGTTTGGCTGCTAGACAGAAACAGATGCAAATTACAGTTTGCTCGAGGAGGGGGGTGGGGAATACTACTTCTTGTCTAGTGTAAGGTTCAGAGGTACGTGTTCAAGGTTGACTGGTGGACTCATCATACCTTTAGCCCCTGTGTTTAGAGCACATCACGGATATAAGATGGCAGTTTTCTATTTCAGGGAACGGAAGAGAAGAGAGGCCTGGAGGGCACCTCCACCTGAGTGAGCTCCCCTTAAGGGTCCTCCAGGAGCACCTCCCATGATTTCGCTCAGAGCTCATTAGTACTCCTTCAAGGGAGCGGCAGAAATTTAAACCTTCAGGTGGTCCCTTCATTCCTCCCAGTAACATATGAGATCTGTTCATTAACAGAAAGAATAGAACAGCTAATTGGAAGGCAAGACAGCAATCAGTGCCATTCATTCTATTTTCTTAATATTTTTCAGATTCAACCTCCCAGCGTGCCCAATTCAGACCCTCTTCATTTCTGCTCGGTTACATCCCAATCAGACCAGCTGTCCATCACCTCTGCCGCTCATAACTGACTATGACTCCATATTATCTTTCTTAAATACATATATGGTCTGGTAAACCCAACCATAAATCTTCCAGGGGTTTCTCCCTTAGCTTAGAAAAAAAAAAAGGACAAGCTGCTCCGCAGGCTTTCTAAGCCTTTGCCAGGTGCCTCAGAGCACGTCTGGGCCTCCCTTCTCCTCGCTTTCCCCAGAGCTCTGTGTACACCAGTCATTTTTCACTCAGCATCCCAGTTTCCTCAGGCTGTCCTAGCTTTGTAAATGCGGCTGGCTCTGGCTCTGTCAGCCACCCAGACGTTTTCATAAGTGATCAATGATTAGAGACCTGAGGAAGCACCCCTGCAGCAAGGCCACCTGTTCATATGGTGAGAAGAGTTAGCAGAATATGTTCTTTGTTACACATGTATAAATATCACTCTTTAAAACATAACGAGCCTGCCTCTTCTGTCTCTAGAAGCAATCAGTTAAGAGAGACTAGAATGCATAACCAGTATTGAACGAGGGCTGGGAAGATGGCTGTCAGTAAAGTGCTTGCCTTGTGGCCATGAGGACCAGAGTGTGATCTCCCAGAACTCAATTTCTTTTAAAAATCCAGACATGGCGATACATGCTTGTACTTCTAGAGTTGTGAAGACAGACATTCGGATCCCTGGGTTCACTGACCAAGCAGCTGGGCCTACCTGGCAACTTCCAACCCAAGGAGAGTGAAGACAAACCAGCTAGACGGCATCTGAAGAATAAGAGCTCAAATTGTTCTCTGGCCTCCACATGCTTGAGAGGATATACAGGCATCCCCGTACATACACGAACACATGCACACATACACACACACACATAAGATTACTGCACTGAAGGCAATTCACGAGAAGATACGGGAAAACTCTCTGCCCTCTGTTTGCTTAAACCAGAAGGCTTTCTGCAACCCTTTTAGGGAGAGCAAAGCTCAGCCACTGGAGACCACTGTGGACTCTTAGCAGCCTGGAGAGGGTTCCAGAAGTCTACATTAACAAGTGTCACTGACCAGGCTTTACCTGGCATTTGTATATAAGATACTTCGTTGAGCACTGCTGAGTCCATAGGTGTCAGCCAGGCATTGTGAAATACACACATTGAGACATTTCAGGAGCTAGGGAGATGGCACAACTGATAAAGAGTTCGCCATACAAACACGAGAAGGTGAGTCTGATCCCGAAAACTCACATTTTAAAAGCTGAGTGTGGTAGTACCTGCATGTAACCCCAGAGATGAGCAGGTAGGAGGAGGTGGCCTGCTGGCCAGTGGATCTAGACAAATAGGCCAGCTCCAGGTTCAGTGAGAGACTATCTCAAGAAATAAGGCAGACAGCAGCTGAGGAAGACATGTGATATCTTACTTTGGCCTCTGCATTTCCACACACACACAAACATGAACTCACACACACACACACACACACACACACGAACTCACACACACACACACACACATGAACTCACACATACACACACACACGAACTCACACACACACACACACACATGAACTCACACACACACACACACACACACATGAACTCACACATACACACACACACGAACTCACAC
Source organism: Cricetomys ansorgei (assembly GCA_026225945.1). Lineage (NCBI taxonomy): Eukaryota > Metazoa > Chordata > Mammalia > Rodentia > Nesomyidae > Cricetomys > Cricetomys ansorgei. The sequence goes on along the minus strand of JAMJFZ010002699.1, from coordinate 74,220 downwards.
ACACACACACGAACTCACACACACACACGAACTCACACACACACACACACGAACTCACACACACACACACACACAAAGTCTGTTTATCTTGACAATCTAACTTCACTGCAGGAGTTCATTCAACTCAGAACTCACAAACGACGAAAGAAAATATGTTTTTCACACTACTGAAGAAGAAAGACACGGGGAACTTCCCCCGTGGGCTCATTAGTCACCGGAGTCCAAACTTCCTGACATCTGAGAGGAGAAAGGGGAAAAACACAACTTCTCACTTGAAGAATCCATCTTGTTAACCAATGTCAACCCTGTGTAGGTAAAACGCAGGCCAGGAAAAAAAGTGAAGAACATGGGGGAGGGGGAGGTAAATTATGATGAAAGAGAAGTTGCACCCTCTAGATACATATAATCTCCTGCAAAATATATCCCCAACCTAGATTCAGTTCTGAGATGTGAGGCTTGTGAGCAGGAACGGAAATAATCGAGAAACCCAAGAAGCCAGTTGAAGCCTAAAGTGATGGAACATCCTTTGGTTTTCTCAAAACTGGGTTTACTTCTGTAGAGATACGAGGAGAGAAAAATCACAGTCGAGAGTTACCGCCGGGAAGACAAGGATGAGGGTAACACAAAGTGATGTGTTCATAGCACCCTGAGCACAGACCCTCTGGCTATAGGAGACCCCTGTGGACAGTGGGACTCTGACTCTATTCTGCCATCTGTCCACCTGCTCCTTCCTGGGAACCTTGCATGGATCTCATGTGCCTGCTCAGTGTTGCCTCTTGCACTGCAAATAAATACTACTGACAGGGAACTGGCCTCTCACCACCTCCCACCCTACCCCAGGCACCTCACCCCACACTAACACTCAACTACTTTCGTCACCGGAATGAGGTCGGTAAATGAGTCAAGTGTCCTGGAGAGAGAAATATAACGATCACCAAGGCTGCCCAGTGAAAGAGACTGCTGAGAACACATGTCAGCTGTCTGCCAATTTATGTTACCGGAGCTCTGTGGGAACATTCTTTTTAGGCATGCCAGCAGGGCAGGGAACCAAAGCTTTCGGTATTTTTTTTTTTTTTTTGAGGGAGGTATGACATTTTCTCTTGACTAGTTATTGCTTTTCCACCCCATAGTCTTTAAAGATGAGAAAAAAAAAAACCACATTTTAGCCACAAAGTGATGAAAGTGAAATAGAAGACAAGTCAGTAAAGTTCTAAAAATCTCCATTACACCTCAAAGCAAAGTGTGTGTGTGTGTGTGTGCGCGCGCGCACGCACGATGAAGAGTACATAAATGATGGAAGGAAAATAAATTCAGAATTTGCAGAAAAGAGAGGCCGGATCACCAGAAGCAGTCTTCACCTACTCTGACATTTGTACAGCCTTTGCAGCCCTGGGATGCAAGCATCTTCTGGGGTACCTGCAACTGGTCATCAAGACTAGCATACTTCAGTATATCTAGGGATGAGGAGCATCCTCAAAGCACCACCCACCATAGAGCATAGATGAACAGGTACCATGCTTAGGTACCATTTCTGAGATCCACTAACGGCTTGAGGCCAGTCAGTTCCAACTGGCTGCATGAACCGATCATGTTATGGCTTCCCATCCTTCCTTCCTTCTGCTCATTTTAGATCAGAAGTGTTCCTCGATAAATAAGTTGGTGGTAGAGCCCAGGACCCTGGAAAGCATTTGGCTATTATTGTGTCACAATGGGAAAAGATTCCCATTTGTCATCCATTTCTATGTTCTTGACTGAGATCCATATATCAAAAGGCAGATTGATAAGAAAAATGCAGGCTTTGGGATCGGAGGCATTAACCTATAATTCCGATGCTTGGGAGCTGAGGCAGAAGGATCACCAAGAATTTCGGGCCAGCTTGGACTACTGCATAGCAAGACAATTTGAGAGAGGGGGGAGGGGAAAATGAAAGGAGGGAAGGAAGAAAAAGAAAGAAGAAGAAACACTGAGAAGAGAGACTGATTTAAGTTTTGAACAACATGGAAGCCAAAAAGGTGAAGACTCAAAGAAAGAGGTAAGCCTGTATTTTTTAAAAAATATTTATGTTTAATACTTATATATGACCATCAGATCACACCTGTCTTTGTTTAATCACACTTCTTCATGGCAAACTCAAGTTAATAAGCTAAGGGTAACTTAGCGAGGCCGAGTCAGGATTCTTTTGTATTCTAATATAAGGCTGCTCCTTCCTTCCCTCCAATGTGGAAACAGCTCTCACACAAGGGTCTGTTCACCTGCCTCAGGGGGAGGTCAGAGAGGCCTTCCTAGCCCTGTGTCCTACTTCAGGCAAGGATGGGGCCCTCTGCTGTTTTTTTGCATTCCATGTTCCATAGTTTAGTGTGTCACCCACGCCAAAAGTATTCAACATACAGCCAGCTCATCTGATAATACTTAAACCGTAGCGATATTTCTACTCCCCCAAGGATAAGTCTTCTCTACACAAGCTGCCACCTGAAGGTTTCTTGCTCATCGGTGTGGACTTAGATCGGTCTTCATCAAGCTCTGGATATTCCAAGGCCATCAATGAAACTAATGCTGAGGACTTGGAGCCAGGTCCGCAGCAGTCCGCAGACAGAATTAATTCTGCGTGCCTCTAACAACAAGTTTGGAATTAAACCAGATATAAATCAATAAAATGTAGCAGATCTCGAACTCATTTCTCCCTCCCACAAGCTTCTGCTCAGAGAGGATAGTTTAAGGAAAGGTCTCCAGATGTCACACACGTTTAAGAGGAAAACACAAGGGCGGAGTTTTACACCAAGGTATTGGTTAACTTGCTCCTTCCACGTGACACACTTTCAAGCCATGAAAAGTGAAGGAAACAAAGGCTACTACCCCAGGGTCTGCCTGTGTCTGTTCTGAAGTTGAGGTACTCATGGAAGGCCACCCTTCCTACCCAACTAAAAGGTGGCAGTTGGGACTTGGAAGATGACTCAGATAGACAAAGTGTTCGCCACACAAACATAACCTGAATTCAGATCTCCAGCACCCATGTGAAAAGCTAGACGCAGACGTGTGTAAATGTAATTCCAGTACAAGGAGGCAGAGTCAGGAGGATGTCTGGAGCCTGCTAGCCGGCAAGTCTAACCAATCAGTAAGCTCCAGGATCTGTGAAAGAGCATGTCTATCAATAAAGTGGAAATCTAGAGGAAGACTGACCCAACCTTGACCTCTGCCATCCACACCCACCCACACCCATACATATCTACACACACATACATACACACACATACACACACACTTTAAACAATAAAAGGGAGCAGTTCATCAGGGTGAGAGGCACTATAAGGAAAGAAGCATGCGTCTTATTAGGGACAGGTTCCTGTAACAAAAGACGAAGTAAGCAGAGAAGCCACAGATTGATTATAACATCTTTCCATTTGCATGGTTGGCTCTCAGTGGATGAGTAGCACGCCAGCTCTCAAGCAGGTGGCTTTGAGTTCCGGCTTCCACAGCATCTTCAAGGAAGAACAGCCAACTTTTTGTGCAGTGAGGGGACAAAGGAAAATCACTACTAGAAGACAGGCAAATGGATGGCAGATAGAGCTAGTTAATAAAGCTTAATGATGTAAATCTCTCTAGGATCACCTCCAAGCCCCAACTACACAAAGTCACCTTCAGGGATTGGGAGAACTCAGGACAGAAGAGCTCTTGCTTTCAGGCAAATAGAAGAAGGAACCCTTCAGATTTTAGTGGTCTATCCTGGTCTCCCAACACAGTGACTGAGAGAAGAACCCTTCGTATTTCAGTGTCCTAGCCTGCTCTCCTGTAGCAGTGACTAAGAGCAAAGGAAGCGACCTGCATAACAGTGTCCCTCCATTTGCCATCTCAATGAGCGATTCTTTTCACTGTGCTGTGTTCTCTAGAAGAGAACTGTTGACTCATTAAAGTGTCTGCCTGCAGCTTTACTGACTGAAAGCAGAGAGTACAGAGAGGAATGAGGGGATGAGGGAAATAGGAATTACAGTAACCCCACGTTTTCCCTGGTTTTCTCCTGCCGTGGCAGGAAGGAGAGCAGATATCCACCAGTGAAGAAAGCATCACCCCATTCCAAGAGTTTTACATATCAATTTGTTTTCTAGTGTGAGTTTCGCGGGCTTCCCCGGGGCATCGTTTATTAATACTTCATTCACCACAGAGAATACAAACAAAGCAGGCAAAAGTTGCCATGCCTGATGCAACTTGTTTTACGGTTGAACCAAGTGCTGATGCAAAACTCCAGGGAAGCCTCAGAGCTATAGCCACTGAGGGAGACTAAGCCAGGAGGGCTGAGCTTAGGGGAGAAATTTCTTTATTGCCACTAGCCTTCTACCTTTGCTTTGAAATCCCTGGACCTTTCTTTCTCTTAGCTATGTGCTAATTACCACGCTTAAATTAGGAAACCCTGATGAGTGGCTTTTGTGCTGCTGGCCCTGGGACACGGGGGCAGATGAGTACACAATCACAAGGCTGTGTTTGAAGCATCTCTGAGGCGTCTAACTGTGTCCAGGCATCCTTCCCTCCATGGCGGGTACTTTCTTTGGGTGGGGGCAACAGGGGACAGTAAAAGTAGTCTCAGAGACCGTTCTCGGGGATATGAATCCAAGCTCTTTGGAAACTCTTAGAGCAGATCTGCTTGTTTTTAGTTGCACAATCGGTTGAGAAGCTTTAGGGTGTCTGTGTACCCCTAGCATGACTCAAGGAAGTTAGAAAATACTTAGGAGATGACTGGAAAATAATCAGACCACAACAATGTTTTCCATAAAAAAATATCCCCTAGCACCTTGTTGGGTAACAGTGATTCTGACGAAAACAATTGAGGTGCAGAGAAACATCACCACTGCACAAAACATGTCACAGCCCCCTCGCCGTCCCCAGCCTTCCTGGTGAGAAAGAACGACAGAAAACATTCATAGTGAGTATTGTTTTTACTCAGCCCCGTCTCAGGAAACCTTGAGACTGACTGACGAGGACTGAGCATGGAAAGTTCCAGACACAGGGTTTGTTTTCAAAGAAAACCAGATCTACGGGTTAAGTAATGAAGTTTGGGGCCCGGAACATATCACCTCCCAGGAAAACCCCTTAAACACAGGCAAAAACTTCTTTCTTTATTCACCTGTGGTCTCTTACGGGAACTAGAAGCCATCGAACACTTCTAAGCAACTCCCGAGGATTTAGCAGACATACGTTCCTCTCATCTTCCTCTTAGACGTGAACGCCAAGTTTTATTTCTGTGGTCTCCTGTCTCCCAGGTGTCATGAAAGTGTAAATGGAGAAAACCCAGTTCGGGTTGATTTTTCTTTTTAAATTGTCTTTGAAATGCAAGTTATAATGACCAAAGAGATGAAAACCAAATGGAGGTTCGTTTCTAAGTGATCACCTAGAACCCAGAGCACTGAACCCCCGTGTTCTCCAATGGGACCACACACACACTTTCCCCTTTTCTGATTACTACTTAACAAGAAACGGGGGTGAGGTGCTGGGATACTTTCACTAAGGTGTTAAATCATAATGGTTTGGACTGGAGAGGTAGTTTTACTGGTAAAGGCACTTGTCACCAAACCTAACCACCAGAGTTCAGTCCACAGGACCCATATGGTGGAAGGAGAGAACTGGCTCCCGTATGTTGTCCTTTGACCTATGTGCACACACACACACAGAATAAATTTTCAAAAACTCATAATGGTTTGTGGTAAAAGAGAAATAGAGGCCCATCTAGGAATGGGAGGGAAGACCCCAAGTGAGTGGCCGTTAGGAAAAGGGCAAAATAGAAAACAGAGAGGCATCTGAAAGGAGCAGAGATGGCACAGAACACACCCAGACACCAGATTCTTAGCACAAAGTAGATGCATTTGCCCCAGGGGGACAGAGGACTGCTGCCTCTGGATAGAGTACAGAGAGATGTGACCCTTGGGCAAATGGCGGCTTATAAAGGGTCCTAGACAGGAAGGAAAGGAGGAGGTACAGTTGGAGAAGGGGGTGGGGGGCAGCCCTTCCAACCCCTGCTGTGGAAGGATTTCTCTCTCTCTCTCTCTGTGTGTGTGTGTGTGTGTGTGTGTGTGTGTGTGTGCATGTGTGAAAGTTTGGAACCTAATGTATGTCTGGTTGTCTTTTTGTGACCCGTGGCCATCTTGGAATTATGTGGGAGACATACTGACAGAGTCTCTTGCTTATACTTTCACAAAGTCGGGGACTCTCCCACACACTTTTTCCTCTAGGTTTCTCAAGGGAGAAATGGCGGGGGGAGGTTGGGAATCATGTTAGCTTAGTACAGACCCTCTCCTCATGTAATGCCCTCCCCCATGTAGGGATACCACATGGTACCTTCTCTTCGTGTGGAGCACTCTCCTCCTGTGGAGCACTCCCCTCATGTAGGGGTCCCACATGGTACCTTCTCCTCCTGTGGAGCACTCTCCTCCTGTGGAGCACTCCTCTCATGTAGGGATACCACATGGTACCTTCTCCTTCTGTGGAGCCTTCTCCTCCTGTGGAGTACTCTCCTCCTGTGGAGCACTCCTCTCATGTAGGGATCCCACATGGTACCTTCTCCTCCTGTGGAGCACTCCTCTCGTGTAGGGATCCCACATGGTATCTTCTCCTCCTGTGGAGCACTCTCCTCCTGTGGAGCACTCCCCTCATGTAGGGATCCCACATGGTATCTTCTCCTCCTGTGGAGCACTCTCCTCCTGTGGAGCACTCCCCTCATGTAGGGATCCCACATGGTATCTTCTCCTCCTGTGGAGCACTCTCCTCCTGTGGAGCACTCCCCTCATGTAGGGGTCCCACATGGTACTTTCTCCTCATGTGGAGCACTCCCCCATGTAGGGATCCCACATGGTACCTTCTCCCGTGGAGCACTCTCCTCCTGTGGAGCACTCTCGTCATATAGGGACGCTCCCTTCAACAGTACCCTTTCTTCATGCGAGGGTTCACTCTCGTGCAGCATTCTCACCTTATGGAGCACCTTGCCCTTACATGGAGCACTCCCTTCATGTGACGCCCTTCCTACACATGGTGCCCTCCTCCAGACAATGCCTCCTCCTCATATTGTGCCCTCCCTCCTCATGCCTCTTCCTCAGGGCACTCCCTACACAGTGTGCCCTCCCTCACATGGTGCCCTCAGCCACAGCGGGGCACTCCCCTCAAGTGGTCACAGCCTTCAAGATAAAACCATTTTAGAGAGCCCTCACTCAGTCAAATTTAGACATTTAGAACAATCGTGTTGTACTCTTTGAAAATATAGATACGGAGAAAACAGGCCCTAGTCATTCCTTGATAGGTTGTGTACTTTTTTTTTTTAATATACAAATCAGGGCCTTAGAAACCTGGTAGGGGATAAAGAGAATCTCAGCACAAGGGCCTCAGGATGTGGTGAGTCACAGCTTGCCCTTAAAGAAGCTCTGAGCAACTTAGATTTGTGCTAGGTGTTTCCTCCTTGATTCCGCTTCACATTTCCAGGGCTCGCCCCTTCCTTTTTAAATTTGATATATATTGCATTTTTTGGTCTATAAATAATGTTATTGTATCCTGGGTTTTTGAATGTCGTCATCTTGTGCCCAGACCTACAGTACGAGATATCATCTACTTTCCCGGCATTGAACTGAGATGGTCTTCTACTGAAGTTTTAAATGGCAACGTTCCCACAACCCTGGGAGTGAAGGGCGGAGCTATGCTAATGAGTAGAATGTTTTCCGGTTTGGTTTACTCTAGATTTCCCGTAAACAATGTAGCTCTTGGGAGTTCTGTAGTAGAAAGATTTGACACTTCTTGCCCCTAGAAAGTCCCAACCAGCACTCCCACTATCAAAAGACAGGCTGCCAGGATGATGGCACCCACCTTTAATGCCAGCACTCAAACTTGGGAATCAGAGGCAGGAGGAACTCTGTGAGTTCAAACCCAGCCTGGTCTACATAGCAAGTTCTAAACCAGCCAGGGCTACATAAGCATATCCTATCTCCAAACAGCAACGAAAAGAAAAGCTAATAAGAGGAAAGTAGGCCCGGTTTAATTCATCAAAGTATTATATGACTCCAGAAATGAGCATCCAAAGACTCAAGGAAAACTGTTTTGAAGAATGGACGACAGTGCAGAAACACAGCTGGAAAAAAGGCTTGGGTGTCCTGGTGATAGATGAGAGGAGACCCACATTGCTGTGAGTCCAGCCTCCTCCTGGTCTCTCCTCCTCTCAGGTGTGCAGCAGGAACCCTCTCCGGTGAGATTCTGGCTTCCTTTCAGCCGAGGTAGATGAGCATTTCCCTGCCGCCATCTTCGATATAGAACGATGGGGGAAGCCAGCGTAGCCTCCTTGCTTCCGAATCCTCTAGGTCTCGTTCAGTGTACTTTGGGGCGTTTTCTGAGCCCTGAAACCTCTTAGACTAAATGAGTGTTCTGAAGAAGGAGAGGTCTGAGACTGAGATTGAGACAAACAAGAAGTGCTAGTCTGTAACACGAAAAAGCTAGGATGGAGTCAAGGCATGTTGGCACACACATGTAATCCAGGAGATGGAGGATCGGGAGTTCAAGGCCAGCCTTGGCTACATAACAAGGTCAAGGCTAGCTTGGGCTACATGAGACCCTGTTTCATTGAAAAACAACAACAACAGTAAGAGAAAGGGGATGAAGAGGTAGAGGTAGAGATATAGGAGGAAGACAGGGAGGGGGAAGAGAAGTTCAAAGGAGAAGCAGGAAGAGGAAACTTTTTCATTTTTCTCCTTTAAAGTTACTCTACAGTCCCTGCCTGTCAGGCTGTCAGTCATTACTGTGGCCTCTGTCCCAACCCCAAAGAACTGTGAAATACAGGGTCATGGAAAAGCAAGCAGAAAGAAGTAAGATTCCGGGAGGTCAGGCTATGGAAGGCACCATGAGAGCCAGTGTTCTCTTCCCCTTGCCTCTGCCATCACTTCGCAGGCCACCTGTGGGTCCTGATCCCCGGTGCCATAAGCAACTTGCCATATCCACAAGAGGAGCTGTCAGGGAGGAAAACCCTTCCTCTGCCCTCAGGTTCAATAACTGGGGTTGTGCAAATTCAACTGGCAAAAGACAGATTAGCCTAGAGGGGTGGGGGCGCTGATTTAATTAGGTATAAACGCGCTGAAATTCACAAAGAACTGTCTCAAGGGCATAGTTAGAATCTGAGCTTATTTACCATCTTCGTAGGGGCTAGGAAGAGGGGCACTTCTGTGAGAAGGGGGAGAAGAGGAGGGGAACTTCCAGAAAAGCAAAAGACCTTTTGGAAAGATAAATGGGCCCTTAGGAGGTGGAAGACGATGTGGTTGTGATAATATCGGAGTGTGGTGCTGATTTCTGGTCTCCAAAAAGAGATTAGAATTGCTCTCAGACAGGGATTTACGACAATTGGAGGGGGTGCTCTGCTTTTAGGCAGATAAGACGTTGTGGGGATCCAAATGTCTTCAGCTCAAAATAACTTTTGTATACCACCATGGCTTTTTCTAGACTCTGTCGGAGACCAGGTCCACCGTGCTTGGAAAGCCTGAGAGCCTGCCACTGCTCTCCGTTACAGAGTCTCCAATTGCCCACTCACCCGCCAACACCAAACCAATTCGACTTTTCCAGTGGGAGGATTTTCCTTCATCCCTTTCCTCTTCTGAGCCACCAGCTTAACCCTGCCCAAAGGATCTTTTAAACAAAGCATCAGGAGGGGAGGGCTTACCGTCTGGGTACCAACAAGTTGTGCTTTGTCCTTGTAACACAAAGACTTGGTTTCCCCAGGTGGGGAAGGTAGAATGCAGCGAGAAGAACAAAAGTAAACATTCAGTAATTTTTCTCTCGAAAACTAGCAGCGCAACGACTTAACATAAAGGTTCCACTCTGGCTATATGTGGTTTTCTACCACACTGTTTTACTGCAGGCCTGAAAATACCACCATACTGTTTAGAGTGTTGGCAAAATTATTTGAAATTCATGACAGTCTGCCAAAAACACCTTATTTCAAGGGCTATATCTTCCGAACAAGCTGCAAGCCACTGATACTGCCTGCGTAAGACACCTGGTGCACCGTCAAGCATATGGTAGGTGTGGAACAATTGCCTCTTGGATCTAAATGGCACCATCTGAGTCAACGAAAGGGGAGGAAAAAGGAGAAAGGAAGGAAAGAGGCCCCTCAGCGGAGGCAAGGTATGACCACAGCCAGGCGGCTCACGCCCATAATGCCTGCCTTCAGGTGTCTCCAATAGTCAGAGTTTGAGCTATTTAACAAGTTCCAGGCCAGTCTAATCTATAAAGTGAGATTCTGTCTCAAAACAAGGGGGTGGGGTGCTTGGGGGCGTGGGGGTTGGGGAGAGGGCTGGAGAGATGGTTCAGTCAGTAAAGAGCTTAATCTGAGTCAGGATTACCACATAAAAAAGCTGCATGCGGAAGCATGTGCCCCAGTGAGGGGGGAGGGGCAGAGACAAGAAGGCCTGGGGCTCACAGGCCAGTCAGTATAGCTAAACAGTAAGGTCAGGTTCAGTGAGAAACCTGGTCTCAAAAACAAAACAAAAAAAGTGGAGAAGGAATAGAAGAATCCACCTGGCATAGGCCTCTGGTCTCACATGTGCACATGGGCTCCCTTTCACGTGTGTCCACCTATGAGCATGTGTAACTATATATACATACACACACACACACACACATACACACACACACACGATTTCAGCCTCCAGTCTTCAGAAAACTCATCAGATGACGGTAATCTAAGAAAATCCAGGATGCCCAAATAAATCTGCATTTCAGAGGACCACAAATGCATTTTAATATAAGAATCTGTGTGCCATACAATATTTGGGATATGGTTGGTTATACCAAGTTAATGTTTTTTTTTCCCATTGTTTGATCAGACTGACCTGGGAATCCTATTCTGTTCTTTGCTAAATCTGTCAGCCTGGTACTCATGAGATGAGGTAAAAGTAATCAGGTGAAGTTACCTGTTTCCAAGCTTGACAGCTGAGTTCCATCGATGGTACCCAAGTGGTGGAAGGAGAGAACTGATACTCGCCAGTTGTCTTCTGGCCTTCACTCAAATGCTGTGGCATACACACACACACACACACACACACACACACACACACACACACACACACACACACCCGGGGGGGAGAATAAATACAAATAAGAAATAAAAAATTTTAATCTATAACTATTAAGCAGCAGCCTAAGAAACTGACAACACCGCTACTGAGCTAATGATGGAGGGAGCCATGTTTGAAATCACAACCTAAGTTATATACTAAACTGAGCAGCCAAACAATGGAGCGTGTCTTCATCCAACCGCTTTCTATCCCTGTTGCTTTGCACAGCAGCAAATAGGAGCTGACCCTGGCACCGCCGTGGTAAGAAGAGACGCTACGCCCCAGCCACGGGCTGCAGGACCAGGGTGTCCTCGGCTGGAATGTTTTGCATCCTTATCAAGTTCTTCAGTTTAGAGCCTGAGGCCCATCCCTGGATCCAGCTCTTCTTTCTTTGCTCTCTCCAAGAAGAAGTAGTGTTTCCATCCTTTGCTCTGGGAGGAGCTTTCCCTGGGGACTTCAGACAGCAGCTCTACCTCTGAGTTCCCGCTTGAGGCTTGAGCGTCTCACCGGACAGCCAAAAGCAAACTCACCGCCCTCCTCCTCAACTCCCTCTCACCTCTTTGGCGGTCGCTGATCCCGACGGACTCAATCCTTGGTGCTATTTTCAACACCATCCTCTTTCCCCTTCCTGTAACGAATCAATTTCCATGCTTCAACTTTTTTTTTTTCTTTTTCTTTTTTTGGAGACAGTCTCATGTAGCCCAGACTGGCCTTGCTATATGCATCAGAGGATGACCTTGAACTTCAGGCCTGCACCACCATCCTCAGTTTTATGCTATGCTAAGTCTCAAACCCAAAGCTTCTTGAATGCTAGGTGAGCTCCATCCCAAGATCCAGCACCTCTTCTTTTCTTTCTTTCTTTCCTTTCTTTCTTTCCTTCCTTCCTTCCTTCTTTCTTTTCCTTTCCTTTTCTTTCTTTCTTTCTAAACCTGTAAAGGTTATCACTTGTACATACATAACCCTTTTCAATAAAACCAGAATTCCCCTGGGTTGCCCTTTACACCTCAAAGTACAACACCCACTCCTGCCCAGTCAAAGCTAACCAGGCTTTTCCTCTCTGAATCTCTTTCATTATCGCCATTCCCATTGAAAAAGTTTCCATGGCTTCCAGCTTCCAACTGAGTTAAATCTAGACCTCCTTTCTGGCTTTTCATAGCCCTTCATAATAAAGCCCTACTCTGCCTAGAAGCTTCCGTTCCTCCTATTTCCTGACACATAGCCTCTTCAATAGCAAGGCTCCTGACCTCCTGTCTGAGGAATCCATCAGTCTCATTCCCAGCTCCACTGAACTTTCCCCCATTGAGAACAAGCTTGCCGTTGGCTGTCTAAATCCCGTCCATCCACTGGAGACGAGCAATTTCCCTTTCTATCACAGAGATTGCCTTGCCTGACCCAGCCCACTGGGATCTCTCGAGACAATCTTTACCTTACCCTAAGTCCAGTAAGTATAAGATGATGAAATTGGGCTGGGGATGTAGCTCCATTGCTGAGTGTTTGCCCAGCATGTGTGAAGCCCTGGGTTGGATCCCCACACAATGTAAGACTGGGGCACAGTAGCACACACAATCCCTGCACCAAGGAGTCAGAGGCAGGAGGATCCAAAATTCAAAGTCATCCTCAGTTAAGTATTGAGTTCAAAACCATACTGTGTTACACTTATCCTTATCAAAAAAAAAAAAAAAAAAAAAAAACAAAAAAAACAAACAAAAAAAAAAACAATAACAAGCAATAATACTTAATGAGATTCTGACACCCTTACACCTTAACTGGCAAAAAGAATATTGTACAAGGAAGATTTAAATTAGACCCCATCCAAGGATAGTCAGTTTTTGAAGTGACTCTAAGTACAGGGTGAAGGGAAACAGAGACAAGAAGCATTAGGACCATTAGGAAACTATGGCAACTGTTCAAGAAAGGTCATGAGGACCTGGAATAAAATGACACCAGCAGGAGGAGGAGGACACGGAGGCCTTCAGTCTGAGCATGTCTGATAAGCTGAGCAGCAGCCGGCAGAGACAGCATCTGCCTAAGGCGTCCATGGGAGGCGGAAAAAATGAGAGAGGTCTCTAAGTCACTCATGGGGGTGGGGCTACCAACAGGTGGGTGATTACTGTTTGTTGGAGATGCCGGATCTGAGCCCTGTCCCAAGGACTGCAGAAATAGGAGCTGTGGGCCAAGAGGAAGATGTCTTCTCAAGACTATGGTGCGTGGTCTTGTACCCGGGTGACCCAAAGAAAGATGAACTGGCTCTGCCCTCTCACATCCAAGAGAGAGAGAGAAAGAGAGAGTGCCTCAGCCCAGAGAGACTGAGACACCCACAGCATGAGGAGCACCCCTGTGGGAGCTTCTGGCAAAAGCCCAGTCATGCAAAGGAACAAAGTCCAGATCTCAGAGCAAAACACAACAGTGGGGCCTGAAACTAAAGCACACACACACACACACACACAAATGACTTGTCCTAGTTAGGGTGACTAATCCTAAGCTGAAACACCAAACGCAACTTGAAGAGGAAAGAGTTTATTTGGCTTATTCTTTCACATCCTAGTTCAGCACTGAAGGAAGTCAGGACAGGAACTCAAGCAGGGCAGGAACCTAGAGGCAGGAGCTGATACAGAGGCCATGGAGGGCTGCTGCTTACTGGCTTGCTCATCATAGCTTGCTCAGCCTGCTTTCTTATAGAACCCAGGACCACCAGCCTAGGGATGGCACCACCCACAAGGGGCTGGGCCCTCCCCCATCAATCACTAATTAAGAAAACGCCTTACAGCTGGATCTTCTGAAGGCACTTTCTCAATTGGGGTTCCCTCCTTTCAGATGACTCTGGCTTACATCAAGTTGAAATAAAACTAACCAGCACATGATTCCAAGGACTCTGGGAAATAACTGACTGGTGCCCTGCAATAGGGGGAACACGGGCTAGTAAAGTTTAATTTCTAACACTTCAATTAATCTCTTATGTACCCACAGGCTGGCAAAGCCTAGACAGATTGCCATTGCAATTAGAACCACCACGCTTCCCACATTTCATGACAACCTACAGTTTGCATGACTGTCTCCCTCGCAGGCCCCTGAGCTCTGCACATAAGAAGCACCATTGAGTCTGTGGTCTCAGCACAGGGCACATGACACATAGTACATTTCTAGTCAATGCATGAATGGATGGACCATCAAGAGAACCTCCTCACTCAGTCCCCCAATCTAAAATAGCATGACTATGAAACTGTAGCCCTAAGAAGGAAATCAATAAGGTGCCTCCCATGGAAAGCATACATTCTGGGGTAGCTATGGGATCCAGAAAGTACTACTGGAAAATTTGCTTCTATTTCTCTGTTCCTCGTGAAATGGAGCTGGTTCTGAGCCAAATAAAATAGGGTTGCTCAGCAAGAATTAGCCTGCAAATTCAGAAAGATTAAAAAAAAATTTTTTAAAGCCCCATGACATGGGGTTGGTAATGCTTATTAAGTGTTGGAGGCCAAAGATTTAAGGAACTGATACAATTACCCACTGGCCAGGCACATTTTTAGTCTTCCTTCATGGGCCCAGGAAGAAGAACAATTATTTATTTAAAATGAAGATTTAAGCCAGGTATGGTGGTAAACACCTATAATTCTAGCACTTAGAAAGCCGAGTCAGGAAGAACGTTGCAAGTTCAAGGCCAGCCTGGGCTACCTAGATGATATCTCCAAAAGCTTAATTAATTAATTAATTAATTTTAAAAAACCAGGAATCTGATAGGCACCAAGGGAGAACTATGATCCCAATACTGTTACAGAAATGCCATGTGTAAACAGAACCAGCATTTTATACCTGCTGTGGGAACTCCATCAGAGTGAAATTTCAGAGGTAGAGGAGACAGCAGAGATCCACATCCCCACCAGCCAGCTAGCAGTACCCCCACTCCACCCCACCCCACCCACAACAGAGTCCAGGACAATTTTAGGGTCTCTGTCATTGGACACAGAAGCTTCTCCCTGGTGCCTTTGCTCAGCAAGGGTCACAACACAGGTTGCACCTCTGTCCCTTGTGAATTACTATCATGTGAGAGCCAGGGCCTCAGCAGTTAAATCAAATTTAAACTTTATCTTGGTGAGGAACTTGGGTGCAAGCTGGCTGGGAGCCAAAGACGGGAGGAAGCAGTGAATTAAAGAGGTGTGTGTGCATTTATGATCTGAGAGCCAAATTAACTTCCTCCCACTTTTTCTTCCTCTGGAGTCATTGGAGATTGAAAAAAAAAAAAAAAAAGGCCTAAATGTTACATCATCAGACACCCCTTCCTCCCCCTAACCCCCCACCAGGTCCTGCCACCACTGATGATAAGAGAACAATCCTCAGACCAGGACAGATCAACCTTCCAACACAGCAGAATTGTTCCCAAAGTGAAGAAAACACAGAATATCCATTACCATGCTTGAAGAGTGTTAAAATGAGTGTTCCGATATATTCACAGACACTAAACTAAATAGCTTTTGGTTTTGAAGAGGCTTGAAGGTAGATATTCTTAGAATCTATGATGTACAGCAAATGGCGAGCCTGCCCATCACTACACAAAAGGATTCGAGAGTTTCAGTGAGATGAAGAACGTGAAAATCAACCTCTAAAAGAATCTGGCTTCATGAGACTGATATGGTCCAAAAGCATGCTGAATTCCCCCTCCCTCTGAGAACAGACAGCCCTCCATAGTCACAGGCTCCAAACCCAGGGCCTCAATCAACCAGTGAAGGAAAATACTCGGGGGAAAAGGCACCTGTGTTGAACACGTAGATACTTCTCTCCTTGTTAGGATCACCAAAACAACACAACCTAACAACTGTTTGCAGAGCATCTGTGCTGTAGAGGTGCCCTTGGGTGCTTAGCCATGATTTGATGGGTGCAGAGAGTATTAGCCGAGCATGGAGAGAACAAGTGGAACTTTCCATTTAGATATTGAGGACGGGTCGCTTCGTGAAGATCCTTTGACAATACACCAGGTCACCATGGTACAAGTCCAGAGCTGGAAGATACACTTTTTATTGTTGTTGTTGCTGCTGCTGTCATGCTCTGTATTCTTGGCTGACCTGGTACTCACTATGTAGCTCAGGATGGCTTCATACTCAGAGAAATCTTCTGAGTGCTGCATTACAGGCAAGTGTCACTACACCCAGCTCACAAAATACGCTCTTCTGGCCAGCTCCTTTTGGACTACTTCCAGCTTCCTGTAAAAAGCAAAATGAAGTAAAATCCAAGCCAGAAGCTCCATCATTGTCTAAACTCACAGGGTGGCCTGTGGTCAGGGATCGAGAACGTTATAATCCATCACCACCATCTACCCTTACGCTGAGCCTGGCAGAGCAGAGCAAGGTAAGAGCCAGGCAGATCCGGCAACAATGGCTGACATGACATGATATGCTCAGGGGTATAATAGCTGTATGAATGTTACAAGGATAACCAACCTCCTTCAGACTGGATTTAAAGCCTGTTCCACAGGCTCAGAAACACATGCCTGGAACTGCAAATCTGACCAAGAATCCATGGTTAGGGAATTCATAGGCTCTAGGGGTGATCCTATTACTACTATTTTTGCTAAATGTCAATAATATCAAATTGCCCTCTGAATTGATATTTCTCTATCTGGTAGTTTAGAGTAGCTCTCAAATCTCATTAGAGAAATTTCTTTGTGCAGTAGGTGGTGATGGTGGTGGCAGTGGTGGTGGTGGTGGTGGTGATGGTGGTGGTGGTGGTGGTGGTGGTGGTGATGGTGGTGAATGCAGAAACGACTGGTCAAAGTGCAAAGATTATGTGACTGAGGTGGGCTCAGCTCCCAATAGAACATCTATATCATGTTCTTCCTCGAGGCTCACAGATCATGGAGGAGAAGGGGGCAGAAATATTATAAGAGCCGGAAGTCAGGAAGGGCCAAAGAAAAAGTTCCTCTGAGCATGACAGGACAACCAGACTCATGAACTCACAGCAACCTTGGCTCCCTGCACAAGACCTGCACAGATCAAGCCAGTCAAAATGCTAGCCAGGCATGGGAAGGAATTCATGAATCTCCACCTCTGACTGAGGCACTACGAATAGTTGATGGCTTCTGGGGAAGGGGTACATTGTCTTTAAAGATGTGGTTCATGGTAGATTGGCCTATGCTCCAGTGGATGGCTCCATAATCAGAAGTATATAGACAACACAAATTGGAGTTAATGGGCTATTACATGAGGGGGGAGGTGAGAGAAAGGGAGAGAGACAGAGAGAGAGAACGAAGAGGGCAGGGAGGTAGATGAATCTGAGGGAGTTATTAAGGGAGAGGAGTTCTACTGAATAGGATCAAAATACAAAAACATCGTACAAAATTTTCAAAAAATTAATTTTAAAAAATTTAAAAAGGAGAAAGTGTTTTAAAGGAGCTTTTAGTTCCTTGTTCATAAAAACTATTTTTCAGTTTCTCATTCATGAAGATTCCTTGGTGCAGACAGAATACCAACCAGAGAAGCCAAGTCAGCTATCAGGTCTCCCACAGGTAGCTACAGTGGAATCACTGTCACACCATCAGCCACAAAGACTGCTGGAAACTACAGTGATCCTCATTCCTCCAGACAGAGGGAGAGGCTGGCAGAAGGCAAAGTCCAACAGAAGAGGCGATACAGGAAACAGAGAGGCATGTACCTTCTTATGTTGGACCTAGGGCGGAGTAGAAAAACCCCATTACACATTACCAAGTGGGTTAACTAGGGCCACAAGGGACAACTTGGCAACGGGGGGCATCTGGGTGCAGGAGGGATTCACATCCAAGTCTCACACAGGAACATCCAGTGGCAAATAAAATAAGCCAGTTAGGACACAGACAGGCACACATAAGCTTCCATGTTGGTTTTGGCCTTCCTTCTGGTAATTTTTCCATGCTTTGTATCAGCTCCAGGACAAACCTTGACCTCCCTCCAATTTCTTGCCACATGTCAGCTGTCTGGAGTTCATGAATCCTAAATTTCAAGAAGCCACTCAAGTTCTCAAGGCATTCTGAATCAAGGCTACTGTACTCACCTGTCCCTGCGCAGACCTGAAACCACACACACCTGTGACCCCATCTATCCCACTCACTGCCCTGCTTTTCAATGTCCTGCCATACATGGCCAACATTTCATCCCCTCCTCCTCTGACATTTGTTCCCTGGTGATATGGAAATCCTCTCCTGACAAGGCTAGATGAAGGAGCAGGAAAGGGACCATCAGTCTCTGGTCTAAGCCTCTCTCGGTGAGAAGCAGGATTTGGAGGGTACAGGCATGTGGAAGACAGACAACGCCAATGTAATGTCTACCTGTGCAATGTGTGGTGAGGATCCAACATCAGCATCATCTGGGGGCTTGTTAGACATGCAGCATTTCCACCCAGTACCGGTGATGGACTCAGAATGTCCATTTGGACAGCATCTTACCAGTAATCCAGACTTACCTCATGGAGCCTAGTATCTGTACCAACTAAAGCGCCTAACCTCAGAACTACCCGATGCAATTATTCTGACCTTATTACAGATGTGTTAGACCTCAACCACTGTAAGAAAATGCCAGCAGAATCAACTTCAGAGGGAAGAATGGGGGGTTTTAGCTTACAGTTCTAGAGGTTGTAGTTTGTGGTCACTTAGAACAGCTGCTTTGAGGCTGAGCCAACAGGCATGCCCTGGCTGTAAGAGCACAGGGAAGAGGAAGTCTGCTTATCTCCTGGCAATCAGGAAAGAGGAAAGGGCCAACCCCCAATAGCCACTTTAGGGACATGCCCCCAGTGACCTAACTTCTTTTCACTTGAGCCCCATCTCCCAGTAGTTCAGTCACCTCCCCATGTCACTACGAGCTAGGGATCAAACTTTTCATAAATACATCTGGGGGACATTTAACATAATAAACCCTAGGGACATTTAACACTCAAATAAGAGCAACAAAGAAAAACAAATTTATATCTGTAATGTATCGCAGTTTTTCTGTTTGTTTCAGAGACAGGGGAAAGCTTGAAAAAGCTTTCTTGAAAGGCCAAAATGATCTTGTTGAAAAGCCAAAAATGACCTTGAACTGCGGATCCTCACGCCTACACCTTCCAAGTGCCAGGATTGCAGATGTAAGGAAGCTGCCTTACCCTTCATGGAGAAACTGCTCACTCCCTCGTGCCAAAGCACAGTACTGAGTCCCATCTGGCTGGCCTCAAAGTGCTTGTCTTTCCCACTACATATCTAGAGTCCAGTGAAGAATGAATATGAGGAAAAGCCCAGCAACAAGCCACACTGGGTGTGGTGGTTTGAATAAGAAAGCCTCCCACCCCAACCCCGCCCCCATAGGCTCACATATTTGAACGCTCAGGGATTGGCACTATTTGAATAGGATTAGGAGGTGTGGCTTTGTTAGAGGAAGTGTGTCACTGGGGATGGCTTTTGAAATTTCAAAACTCCAGACTCAATGTCTCCCACTTCCTCCACCCCACCCTTCTCTCCCTCTCCCTCTCTCTCCCTCTCTTACTTTCCCTCCCTCCCTCCCTCTCCCTCTCCCTCTCCCTCTCAGCTTGTGGATCAAGGTCAGTACTCAGCCACTTCTCCAGCACCATGACTGCCAGCCACCAAGCTCCCTCCCATGGTAATAATGGATTAAGCTGAAGCCAGTAAGCAGCACCCTTCCATGGCCTCTGCATCAGCTCCTGCCTCCAGGTTCCTGCCCTGACTTCCTTCGAGGATAGACTATGATATGGACGTGTAAGCCAAATAAACCCTTTCCTCCCCAACTCGCATTTGGTCATGGTGTTTCATCACAGAGATAGAAACCCCAACTAAGACACTGGGAAATGTGGGGAGGCAGCAGTAGGCTACTATCCTAGCAGGGGTATCTGTCAGCAGATTGCAAGCCCAGTGGGCTAGGAGCTAGGAATGGTGTCCATTACTATAGGCCCACAGGACTTGTATGAAGAAGATCTGTACCCAGTCATCATCATCAGAGGTCTGTAGCAGTGAGCAGGGGCCACAGGGACAGACCTGTCACACCCAGTATTGAAAGAAAGACACCCATCTTAGCTGGCCTTATTGGGGGCTGCTGGTCAGAGTATCATATTAGAATTCCATAAAATTCCCCTCCTAAAGCCAGATGTGGCCTGGGAGGAAGAAGCAGCATGTGAAGAGCTCCCGAGGAAAGAAGGGTTCTGGTCCAGGAAAAACGCTGACGGAAGTTGCTGTCTTGCTGGGTGATGCGGGGCCAGCAATGTCACTGGCAGCCTCTTGCTATGAAGTGGGAAACTGCCCTGGCATCTGTCCTCCCAGGCCAGGGAATAGAGGGAAGCTCTACCCCAGCCAGACCTCACAGAACCACAGACTTCTCACCTTACTTCATAGGCACCCATGGACTGGTCTTCAGAGTGAAGTCCTCTGTTTACATCTGCTTCTTGTCAAGAGAAGGTAATCAAAAACAGTCTGGAGAGGTCGCTCAGTCAGTAAAGAGCTCACCTGGCAAGCACACGGACCCGAGCGGGATTTCAGGAACCCATTTAAAAACAGGAGCAAAAAAGCACAGGCGTGGTAGTGCACACTTGTAATCCCGGCACTACCTAAGAGGTAGAGATAGGCAGAGATCCCAGGGGCTTGTTGGCTAGTCAGAATAGCCTACTTGGCAAGTTAAAGGCCAGTGAGGGACCTCATCTTAAGAAAAAAGGTTAACAGCCCCTGAGGAATGACTGTCTTCTGACTTGTACACACTTCTGACCGGACACACATATACACGTGACCAAAAATTGTGTCTTCTATTCAAAGAAGCATCCAGAAAGTGGCAGCAGGATGTTAGGACACCATGGCATCCATTTGGCAAAGCTTTTTAGACTGCTTTTCTATTTGTCTGTTTTGTAGGCCCCTGGGTCTCCTGGAGACCTCCATAATCAAGCAGAGATTATAAATCCCACCAGTCGAGAATAAGACCATCACCACAATTGAGCCAAACATGAATGAAGCAAGCTAATTAAGTTAATTAAATACTGGCCGGGAAGATGGACTCTGACCATTTCAAGGTCCCCATGGAGTGGTCCTGTCACCTCTGGAGTTCTCACAAAATGACCAGAGTCCATGGAACAGGTGCTTAAAAAGACAGAACTCATAAGGCTATGTGCTTCCCACCAGGTCCAATCAGTAGCAAGCATCTTTACTGGCATACTTCCTGTCTGGGAAGTGAATAAGCATATCTGGTGCTTTTGGAGTACATCCGGTGCAGTCGGATTAACCAAATGGAATCTACACAGTCCCCACCCAACACTCCAGGAGGTTGTCTGTCCTTGAGCAAGGGAGATTACAGGATTATGTCTTTCTGTATCCCACATGAACAGCCCCACCCAGCACTGCAGAAAGTTATCTGGTCCTTGTTCTATAGATCTCTTAGGCACAGTAACTAAACTTTAAAACATAACTTTTGCTCTTACAAGATCAGAGCCTGCACATTTTGCAAGACTTCCTTGGAATCCAGACTGCAGGCCTAGGGCAGAGCCATTGACTTTCTGAGCTCTGTTTTCTAAAGCACAGACTGCAACAGCCCAGAGCTGGGTGTTCCTGTCCAATCTGTTCTTCCCATGGTTACCAAATCCATCTTCTTAGATCAGTGCTTCCACTCTGTTGCTGCCTCGCTCGAGGGCTTCTGTGGCTGGTGGGAACAAGTCCAAAGTGGATGTGCATTCAGCCTTCTTTGTCAGCCGGCTTGCTCCACAGGCAAAAGCTCTGCATAAGCTGCCCCATCACCCAGAGCAGGTTTCAGGCAAGTCCAGCTCCTTGGCGCTCCTGGGCCTTTCTAATGAACTTGCTCCTACTGAGAATATTTCCACAGACCAGCCAAATCTACACGATGCTGAAACCAAACCAAGGTCAAAGTCCTACAGCAGCTGATCCATGAACCGAGCTCCCTCAGCCCAGCTGTGTATGTTTGTTACATGGACATGGAGGGAAGTGGCGTGCTTTCTGAAGGGGAGATGTGGGCATATGCACATATGTGTTAATTATATGCTTTACTGTTGTTAGAGAAACACACAATCTGGAAAGCCCATATAGCCATTGACTGTTAGAGAAGTTTGCATTGACTTTTGACAGATTCCATCTGTAGCCAGCCTACAGTGTCAATTAATCAGCAAGTGTAGCTTCAACATGGCAATCGATTGACAATTTTGTTTTTCTTCTTTCAGCAGTAGTAGGAGGGAGAGAGCCCAGGGACTCACACTTGCTAAGCAAGTGCTCTACCACTGAACTACACCCTAGCCCTGATAGTTACATTTTTGTAAACTGGAAGAAAACAAAACAGAGATCTGTGTCGGGACTCCGCTCATCTGTTAATGACAAGCCCAACTTCTTTGCTGAATTAGAGACCAGCTTTCAAATACTAGATTACTTCCTCGTGTGTGTGTGTGTGTGTGTGTGTGTGTGTGTGTGTGTGTGTGTGTTCACGCATGTGTTTGTGCACGATGTACACATATGTGTGCAGGCACATGCTATCGCAGATTGATGGAGATCAGAGGACAACCTTGGGTGCTGGTTGACACCATCTTAAGAGTCAGTCTTTACCTTTCACCTTGACTAGAGTGTCTTGCTCTACAGATGTGTCTGCACCAGGCAAGCCAGCCCACAAGACTCCAGGGATCTTCTGTCTCCACCTCCCATCTCAAGTAGGAAAGCTGGGATTGCAGATGGTCCTTACCATGCCTGGTTTGCTGTGGGTTCTGGGGATTCAAACTCAGGTGTTCATGCTTGTGCAGCTCTCAGTCACCGAGCCCTCTCACTGGCCTGCATTATGGCATTTCTGTACACATACATCATTACACCTTGTTTTACCCAGTCCCTCCTCCCCTCTTCCTCTCTCTCAGTGGTCCCTCCCTACCTTCGAACAGCCTTCCTTCTGCTTCCATGTCACGTGTGTGTGTATTCATAAGCTATAGTTAAATTTAGATTCCTATGATAGAAAACATGATATTTTTATGTCTTCCCTTGAACAGCCTCTTCTATTCCCCTTCCTCTTTCCTTCACTGAGCTTCCTCCTTCTTCAGGACGAGAAAGAGAGAGAAAGAGAGACCTCACATTAGTACTTGTCTGGATTTGGCTTATATTTTTTGCTTATGTATTTGCTTAACATGATGATCTCCAGATCTATCCATTTTTTTCCAGTAAATGACATCCTTTTCTCTGTCATTTCCAGCAAATTTCTTTCTTCCCTGTGGCTGAGTTAAATTCTCTCATACCACATTTTCGTATTCACTCATTCACAGATGGATATCTAGCCCTGGTTCCATTTCCTGTCTATTTGAATAGAGCAACAGTAAACATGGATGAACAAGGGGATCTGTGGTGAGCTGACTTAGAGTCCCTTAGATGTACACCCAGAAGTGGTCTCCTGGATCATGCAGTAGCTGTACTTTTAGGTTTTTGTGGAACTTCTACACTGATTTCTGTAGTAGTTACACCAGCTCACGTTCCGTTGTCACTCAGTTCCTTAATGATGGTGAGATCGTTCCCTCTGCCTGGGTGAGATCAAATCTCAGTGCAGTCTTAATTTGTATCTCCTGATGGCTGAGATTATTGAACTGTTTTTCAAGTATCTTTTGAACATTTCTATTCCTTCTTTGGAGAATTATCTGTCAAATTGGTTTGCCTGTCTGTTGATTCGACGATGTGGGTGTTTAATTTTTAGAGTTATTTCCAGAGTCTATCTATTAATCTGGTAGGCAAAGGTTCTCTCCCATTCTGTAGGCTCGGAAGATTCTTCCATGCTTTAACTCTAGGTTAAGGATTCAGCCAGCTTTGACTCTAAAGGAACGGAGAGAAAGAAAATCATTAACTTTGTGAGCCATGCAGGCTGTGTCACAAGCATTAACTTTGCCACCGAAGTGAGAAATCAGCCACAAACATCAGTTAAACCAAAGACTGAGACTGTCCATAGCTATGTCCTAATAAAACTTTTACGAAACAGGCAAGAGCCCAGAGCTGGCTCCCAGGCTGAAGATTGCCGATCCCTTGTCTGAACACTCAACGGAGCAATAAATCAAGCTGCAGTGTTTGTTTACAGATCCGCCAGCGTGGCTATTCAAAACCATCAACAAGGGGAAATTTCCAGATGAGGAGTGAGGGATGGAGATGGACAGCTGAACATTTCCGGGGAGTGTCAAACACCACAATGCACTCAGCTCTGTGACCTCTCCTAGCTCTTGGTTGGCTGATGGTATTCAGGGACTTGTGGCTCCTACCGAATTCCCCAATCTCTTGTTTCTTCCCAATTCACTTGGCATTATGATCACAAGTGTCTTTCTCAGTGTCTAAACCAACAGTTCTCAACCTGTTTGGGGGGGGGGGGTAGAACGACCCTTTTACAAGGATCGCCTAAGGCCATCTGCATATCAGATATTTACATTATGATTCATAACAGTAGCAACATTATAGTTATGAAGTAGCACTGAAAATAACCGTATGGTTGGGAGTCACCACGACGTGAGGAACTGTATTAAAGGGTCACAGTGTTAGGAATTTGAGAACCACTGCTCTAAACTCTTCATATTTATTTGTGTGTTCATATGTGTGTGTCTGTGTGTGTGTGTGTGTGTATGTGTGTGCACTTGTGTGTGCACATGTGTGAGTATGTGTGAGTGCATGTGAGTGTGTGTATGTGTAGGAAGGTATGTATCAGACCCCAGGTCAACACTAGACATCTTCCCCGACCACTTTCTACTTTCTCTCGTGTACTGAGTGAGAGTCTTTTGCTGAAGTCCACGAGCTCTCCATTTCTGCCAACCTGTGTAACCAGCTTGATCCAGGAATTCCCCGTCTGCTTCAACTCTGCCAACCAAATCTTTAACATACGGGCCTTTGGGGGCCATTTTTCCAAATGAAAGGAAATGATAAGATCACATAAGCCTTTTAGAATTTGAACTATCATGATAGGCATCTT
Source organism: Cricetomys ansorgei (assembly GCA_026225945.1). Lineage (NCBI taxonomy): Eukaryota > Metazoa > Chordata > Mammalia > Rodentia > Nesomyidae > Cricetomys > Cricetomys ansorgei. The sequence continues at coordinate 49,256 of JAMJFZ010002699.1, read as the reverse complement.
TAATCGCAAAATTCCTGAAAACATACTAGTCGGGTCTCTTAAGCCACTGTGAGTTAGCTCCAGCACTCCAGGAGGTGACTGTAAAGAATCTGGGCTGGCAGGGCTTTCCAGAAAAGTCACACCCCCTCCAGAAGCCTGGAGGAAAGGGAGCCATTCCACAGCCCAAATTCTCCCTACATCTCCCACGGACTCACTCTCACTGTCCTTGACTCTGGCCCTTTCCAGTCTCCTGAGAATCTCAGCCTCACTGGACCAAAGCTAATGCCCTGCTCCAAAGACAAAGGGACAGTTCTTATGGGCTACGTGGCTTTGCACTGGCCCTTTTCTTACTCTGATGCTCACAGTTCCTCCAAGGCCCAGTAAAAGAGTTAGCCTCCAAGTAGATCCTCTCACCTACCAAAGTCACCCAAATCACCCCTTTGCTGAATTCCCATAGAGTCTGTTTACAGGAAACATTAGATCCTCTATTTGATATTGGTTAGAATTTCTTGTTCCTCAATTTACAAAGCATAAGGGAAGAGAAACTGCCCTTCACTGTCTCGGTCTCAGCCAAGAGCTAGACAGATGTTAGGGACTTACTAAATGTCTATCACTTAGACAGAGAACAGCAGGTAGTCATAAGGTGGGGATTTTCTTTTAGGCCTAGGTTAGAAAGGATCTGGCATCAGTTCAGGGAATGTAGAAATGAAACTGAAGGAGATTCATCATTTGTGCTCCCCAAGTTTCAAGATCAGCCTAGACCAAAGAAAGGTCTCAGTGACTATGATCCCTCCGTGTACCCTGACAGCTCCCAATGGGATTGTAGCCAAGATGGCAGCTATGGCCAGCAACTGTAACCTGACCCAATATCCCTGAAGAGATACAACTGGTACAGGGTCATGTAGAAGGGTCCAGGGCCAGATCTGCAAATGGTCTCATCACTTTTGACCATCTTCCATTGGCCAAATCTCAGTCTCAGGGCCTTCCACACCCAGTGTAGATGACTGGGACAAATAACTGCCACCCTCAGAAGGGGAACACAAGCCACACAAAGGCAACTGTCCCAGGCTCAAGAAAAATGGAGTAAAAAGAATAGGCCAATATGGCCCTTTAATGCATCCTGCTGTGCAGAACTAGGCATAGGTATTCAGAAGGGGTGATTAAATCCCATCCAAGTTGGACACTGTTTATGGAAGTTTTAGACCATGGAAGAATCATACTTCACTGAGAAGGAGCAGTCAATGGTCTTGAACTCTCAGATTCTATTGGGTCCTAAGAAAGTCTATGTTCCTTGAGTTTGGGACACCCATCCATTGCTAAGGGCCTTAAATCATTTCACATTGTTGATGACTTCTCCTGCTGAGTGGTTCTCAACCTCTCTGAGCCCAAAGCAAATAGCCTCAGTGAGACGGATATGAATTTTGAGTTCTGAATTCTTTAAGAGTCTTTAGGAAATCTATTCAGCAGGCCGAGAGATGCCAAAGGTTACCAGAAATGTCATGGCACCCTCTCAGCTTCAGTAGCTCCCAAAGAGAGTGATTCCTGAGTTGCATTTTTCTAGATGAAGACAGAAATTTGACTTACTGTTTGTAAATAGTTATCATTTGGATCTGGCCAGTTCCAGACCAGTAGAAAGAAAGAAAGAAAGAAAGAAAGAAAGAAAGAAAGAAAGAAAGAAAGAAAGAAAGAAAGAAAGGAAGGAAGGAAGGAAGGAAGGAAGGAAGGAAGGAAGGAAGGAAGGAAGGAAGAAAGAAAGGAAGAAAGGAAGAAAGGAAGG